>WOVY01004078.1:0-55211 GCA_013436015.1 Rhipicephalus annulatus
ATATCGCCGACTAAAGTGAGCTAAAAAGAGAACGCAACTATATACACGGCCGCCTGCTCACCCGAAGGTCGAGGGGTCGAATCCCAGCCACGGCGGCCGCATTTCGATGGAGACGAATCGTTCGAGGCCGTGGTGCTTACGTGCGCGTTATAGAATTAAACCCATCACAGCAACCCTCAATGATGGTGTGGCTTCGCGACGCAAAGGGAAATAGGCTGCTTTCGCTGAACGGTACTGCATCAAGGACAGCCCTCAACGCTGCAGTAAAAACAAATTAAAAGTTCACAGCATATCCACGGAGTGAATCATGATGAGTGGGGCGAAGCGTCTGTGCATCCCTCCATCCTTCGTCAACTATACAAAAACCACTAGCGCCATAAAAATGGTATTATTTCCAACGTCATATACAAATCACCATCTAGTTAGCAACTGATAATTGGAGGTGACTAACGTACATACAAACGGAGGAGCCCTAAGGAGCTTCTCCTAAAAGCAAACACCCTTCTTCTCCGCTGTTGGGTGAGATAACGAGAACGTGCCTCGATGCACGCAAGACCGCGTCGGCCGAGCTGACCCGCATCTGCCTGTCGCGTTCCGCGGCCGATCGGCGAGCAATCTGGGGTTAAGCAGCGCAATGACAGATGTGGGCCATCGCGGATGCCGCTGGGCGCGCCCACGCAGCGCTGTATCTGCACAGCTGGCCGGAAGAGAAACAAACGAGCGCATCCGCGCACGCTGCAGCGCTCTTGCGCGGGGCTTATCTGCCGGCACAGTGAGTCCGGCAGAGCGCACCTGCAGCGTGCTACGCTGACGCCCGCCATTGTTCCGCGAATTGGAGACTGTCGCGAAAAACGAACGACCGGGTCATATGCTCGCTTCTCGAGCAGACCAGTGCCTCCCCTATTTTTACAAAGCCAGCCAGATGCGCCTGATCTAGCCTTTCACCACCCTCTCCTGCTCTCGCACGTGCATTACGGTGTTGGGGGAAAGAACCCCTCATCGAGTGCCTCACGACCACTGTGCGCACGACGAAAATCATACGAAGTAATGTTCAGTTTCGTGAGGCACGGATCCCCGGGGCGGCGTCCTTCATTCCTAGTGTTTACAATGTTGGCAGTCGCGCTGGCTCTGTGGAAGACGCTTAGAGACAGCGTGTCACCGCCCGTGCTGCTATGCGGGCAACCAATGGGAAAGCGTCACTGCAACGCTAGTGTATGCGCAGCGCTGTGATGCGGCAGTGATGGATCAACACTCAACATGGCGATAGAGGAGCTGCTGGGAATAAAAAAATGAATTAACACCCCTGCTTCTGATTAAATTTCTTAATGAATGAGCAAGTACGGAGTTTCATTCTCCCTCGTTGGGCGAAAAAAACGATGAAACTGGACGGAAAGGACGAGGGGAGAGAAAACACGTAATTCGAATCTCCCGAACTAGGGAGGGGGCGCTTGTAGGGCATTTCACGGTATTGTCACGCGGGCACTTTTGATCGCGATAAAAGCTGCAAATTAAAGTCCTCACACGGCCACCTGTAATCGTGGTGAGGCCTTATATAATATTTCCCTTAAGAGCGCCGCCATCTTGAGCTGTTAAGTAGATGTTTTCTTGTGTCTGTACCCAACCCTCCGAGTCCACGTGTGTGCTTAAAGTAACACCGATGGTTTAGTTGTTGAGACAAAAAAAAACAAAGGTTAGCAGCCCAATATGGCCGCACGCATCCGTATCTATAGGGATCCGAACGATCGCGATCTGTGCATCAGGATTTGAATGAAATATGCGCCAAGCTCGATCAGGAGCATAGATTGGACGGTGAGCGCCAACAAGAAGGCTGATCCTGATCGGTATATATATATATATATATATAGCTATATATATATATATATATATATATATATATATATATATATATATATATATATATATATATATATATATAGGGAAATAAGTAACCTAGGGCTGTTTTCGTGTTTCACAAAATGAGATCTAACACAGTAATGCCATTACCGAAAGTATTAGGAATACAATAACCGATTGTCTGTCACAAAAACAACACTGTTTTTTTTTTTTTGATGCGTACATCGCGCACTTACTTGCACAAGAGCGGTGCAAATGCAACAATTTTCGTCATCCTACGACTTCATTTCTCAATGCGACCACGTGCCAGACTCCATACTTGTCACTGACCCATGATCCGAATTTCAAAAGCATAACTTAAAGGAAAAAACGAGTGGGCATAAACAGTCCCATGCGAAATAGCTGCAATACATGATGGAGAACGGTCCAACTATGTATGAAAGGCCTAAGTGAAACTCAAGCAATATCTCGGGCCAGCGCCAGGGGGTAGGCGCTGTACACCATAAAGATGCCCTGAAAAAGCCGAGTCCGCCCTACCCCCTCCCCCTCCTCCGTTCGCTCTCCGTCTTGTATTAGGCGCTTTTCCTTGCTCTTTTTTGGGTGTCACCACATGCGAGATAATAATGCGGTTCAGAAAAAATCAATAGAAATCAGAAAGACGGTTGCTTGGCTGGTTCATCAACATAGTATAACTTCCAAGAGCGACTACGAGAGACGCCTTATCGTGGAAGGCTGCGGATAATCTCGACCATTTGCAAGGGGGTTCACGACGGCGTACTGGCATGAAACAGTACAAGATGGACCTCTATAGCATTTCGCCTTCATTGAAAGGCGACAGCGACGTCCACCATGGATGTCGCGTCTTTCGGGTCAGTATTCAAGGAATCGGAAATAAAGGTGTCACGGCTTATACGTTTTAGAACGAAATGAACATTCAATTAAAATTTAGTGCCATGTTCCGAGCATTCAGTCGCGTCTCAGACGTTGTTTATACGCTAACTAGATTCGTCTGGAGTCCGCAGTAAGCACTGACTAGCACTACTATCTCATTTGGTATTGCTAAAATGTAAAATAAAATACCATCGTTGCACATATCCCTCACGACTCCATGCACCCGCGCTCGCCATCATTAAATACAAATAATTTCGGTTTCCTGACTTCGTATATCGCGACAAGAAAGAACGGACTATGAACAACTTCACACCGACAATGTGGATAGAGTGCACAAATAAATGTTGGCACGAACCATAAATCAGAGACTTCAAATGCGATCGCCTAACAAAAAAAAAATACTGGGCCGTAAGCATACAGCGACAATTACGCCCACACCTTTGTTACGCATCCACAATGCAAGTGTCATGAATCACAAGCTCAGCCATAAATGAGGGCATATGTAGGCATGGTTCGAGTAGGTTGCGCTGAATAAATAGCACGAGAGTCATGCCCGTTTTAACGTGGTATATACTGTATAATGAGAGGCATTGGGCCATCATATTGGAAAAACAGGTACAAAATAGTCGCCCATTGCGGCTTATTCGCACCTTGACCTTTGCGCCATCCAAATACATGTATACAGATTGAAAGCTATAGCGTTCGCGTACAGGCCACTCCCTGTAGAACGAGAGGTGCCACATTGCAGATCTCGCAGCAGGAACCACCGACGAAAACGACATACGCTCAGCATGCTCAAGGCCGTCTGTTATATATATCCTGCATACCCTCCCCCCTCTATTTATTTTTCTGAACTCGAGGTGTGTTGACATAGGACAAGCCGTTCTGCAGTTCCAGCTGCAATCACAAGCGACACGACACGGTGGATATGCAAATCAACAATCGGTTGCGTACGAAACATTGGGCACAACTCCGATTTGAGCGGTATGCCATATATATTCGCGTTGCCTGAGCAGAGACCATGCTCTACACAGGTGCACTTTCGTGTACTGCTTCCTCCACAGGTAAACGCAGCCGGCAAGTGCGGAGGCACTCTCATCTAGAAAACGCGGGCATCTGGGACATTTTTAATGGGACCACGAACTGATCTTTCTCAGCCCATTTTTGTTTACGACCTGACAGAAAGCTCAACCTTCGTAGTGCTTTGTAGCTGCAGTAGTTAATCCCGAAAGCAAAGGCACTTAACACAGACGTACCTTTCCTGCTTCCACACAAGGCTTCCTGCAATAGATGCGGTGTGGCACATTACAATGACAAACACCCGCGAGAGCTAATCGTTTCTGCTGGGTAAGCCGTTTCAAAATATAACCAATGAAGCGACGTCGAACACAAGTTTTCGCTATTTAGAGCTGCGATTAAATTCTTGCGACGGTTTTCGTTACAAAAAACTGAAAAAAAAGATATGTAAACACACATTACAGCCCATCATCCTTGTGCCTTCCCTCACAAATTATCGTGACAGCTAGTTGGTACCCCGTTTTTTTTTTCTTCTTTGAGCGACGACAAACAGCGCACATGCACAAGGGAAAAGCGGCGTTTGCCTTTCAAGCGAAACCAAACGCCCGACGACAGCGCCACCACTATTACATGACGTGTGCCCGATGGAATTCGTCTATAAACAGTCACGTGGCCGGGTACATTGGATCATTCACGTTTTTCCCACCAGAGGCGCCACAAGTCATTTTTCGAGACTTTCGATGAAGAAATAAAAATTTAAATCCACCTCACACGAAAAAAAAAAAAAACGGGGTTTGTTTCAGTGAATGCGACGCACGATATTTTCATCCGTGGAGCTACCTTATTTCATATTGACAGTCCCTTCAGGGAAATGAATGACCAGGGTTTCGTGTGCCGTACCGCCAAATGAACGAGGTCATGTCGAACGCCTTACTCGTACAGCCGCTTTCATGCACTTGCGTAACGCATGGACAGTACGACAGTGCCGTTCCTTTGGTTGTGACAGATAGACAATAGAAGCGAACATCACTTCAGACTGGACGGAGTAAGAGACAGGGTATTGGTTCCAGCTGCGTCGAACCACTGTGCAAGACGGCGGAATTTAAACAAACCCGCGTAACGTGGCCGCTGGCAAAGAAAGATAGTCATTCTACACATTTTTGCCCGGGACACTCGTGTTTTGTAGTACACGTACTCATTTTATGAACTAACAACGACATGACAATAATTAGAGGAAAGAAGCAACAGCAAGTTCGATCACTTTGCCGAAAGGTTCCTGCTAGCCTTGTAAAAGTGTCTGGCGCAACGTATATAAAGCAGCCCCTGGTAAGTCAACTCTGCGGATAATTGTGCACAGTTAACGCGTACGCATCAACTGAAAATTGATGCTTTTTTTTCTCTCTCTCTCATTTGAGCAACGCTGGTCCCGTTGCTGCAAAGAATAGCACGGAAACGAATTAATCCTCCTATCGGTTGTGGAACAAGACAGCGGGTGATCGAACTCTTGTACGCGGTTCGCCTGCATGAGCAACACATCGGGGGCTCGCGATTCACGGCTGCTCCGTCACAAATGCAGGCACAACGTGCACCTCGTCAAAGCACGCGACGTTAATTGCGCCGTTTTAAGTACCGTCCATGGGTAGGCCCCTGAGTAGGCGAGCTGGTCGCAAAAGCGGCTCGAAATGCGGTGAGCGAGCCGCCGCAGAGGGAGCGAACTGCCGCGCGTGCCAGTGCTGCCCTTCCGCGGTCATAGACACCACTGCGCCATGCAGGTCACACGAGAGAAAGCCGACCTCGCACGAGGAGAGAATGGCGTCCTCGGCTGCTACAGTAGCACGCAGCCGAAAAATTAATAAAGTAAAAGGGGGAAAACGAGGCGACGGAGAAAGGCCACGCGGAGCCAACCACTCGCGGGGAAAGTGGTCGGCGCGCTTCCGTTTTCGTGAATATGAGGCTTCTGGCACAGCAGAGTTCCTCGTCTCTGCGCCACTGCCGAAACAAGGACGAAACAGCACCGGGTAGCCGTCCTTCACCCCCGACCCCGCGTGCATTTGCATCGACTTCTCTATTCCGTGTTCTGCAGCCAGCCTCGTGACCTCGGTATGCCCCGCGGCTTTCATGTGCGCATGCGCCGACGGACCGGGAAGAAAAAAAAAAAACGCCAGTTGCTTTGTTAGCGGTTTCTTTATTACCTTTATGCACTCACAAAGACTGTAAGCTTGCACGCTTTCCTTGCTAGTGTGTCGTATTGGATGCCACTGGCGTAGCAGGTCCGACGCAGAACAAAGAAAGCGACACTGCAGAAACGCGAGCCACACAGCTGCGTGCTTCCCTGTCAGCGTCCGCCTGCCAGGCGCTCTGCTCACCCATTCCTACCCTACAAGACTGAGAGGCCATGCTGCGCGATGAAAGCCCGAGTGGCCAGCGGGCGCTGGTTCGGCGGGTGCGGGACACAGCAGCGGCTGTTGGAGCTCTAAACTGAAAGCCCCACCCGACATTTTTTTTTATGATTGAAATAAAAAGTATCTCTTCCTGCGTCGCTCTTCTTCGGCGTGATGCACGACGCCAGTGGAGCTCGCTTATTCGCAGCAACTACGGGTTGTGAGAAGCAACAGATACGAAGTCAGAGATTGATTGATATGTGGGGTTTAACGCCCCAAAACCACCATACGATTATGAGAGACGCCGTAGTGGAGGGCTCCGGAAATTACGACAGCCTGGAGTTCTTTAACGTGCACCTATATGTGAGGACACGTGCCTACAGCGTTTCCGCCTCCATCGGAAATGCAGCAGCCACAGCCGGGATTCGATCCCGCGACCTGCGGGTCAGCAGCCGAGTACCTTTGCCACTAAACCACCGGTGCGGGGCAACGCAGTCAGAGAATGCATGGTAAAATGTAACTGTTCATGGTATAATGTAACTGTTCGGCTTATTTTTCCAAGTAAATACAAAATCATGTGGCCATCCTCACGTCTACTTTAATTGAACATATTTAAGCGCGCGTACAAGATTTCCAATTGCACGTCCTTAGCCCTGACGTCCGATGCTGCAGGGGATGCTCCTTCCTGCTGTACGTTGTCCACCCACAAACATTCGTTTAAATTTGCCGCCTACTATAACGAAATTCCATAGTTTTTTTTTTGTCCCTCCACGAAGCACGGTAGGCCTACGGGAGTGAATACCAGGACACTACAGCAGAAAACAATAGTATCAATCGCAATGTCCCAGTGCAGCGCCGGCAAAGCAACGCGGCCAAAAGAACCTCTTCTAAGCAGAAGCCATCTCTATTACCCTTGCTGATGAAATTTGGCTACGCCGTGTTTGCGCTTGCCCGTTCGACTTGGTGTTTTCATCATCATCATTATCAGCCTGACTGCGCCCACTGCAGGGTAAAGGCCACCTCCCATGTCCAGCCAATCGACACGAGGTCCTGCGCTTGCTGATGCCACTTTATACCCGCAAACTTCCTTATCTCAACTGCCCAACCAATTTTGTCTCCCTCTCACGCATTATACTTTAGGACTCCAGTCTGTGTTCCTTAATGACCGGCGGTTATCTTGTCTTCGCGCTACGTTTCCTGCCGATGACCATTTAGCTTCAGTGCCGATGACTTCATAGTTTCGACTATGGCCCTTAACACCCGTTTGTTCTTGGACTGCTCTTTTCACGTCCCCTTAACACTAGTATACCTATCAATACCCTGTCCTTTGCTCGCAACGTGGTCCTCAATTTAAATTCATCTTCCTTTGTGAGCCTCACCCGTCAGGGTGGTCAGTGGCTAATGTACTGGGCTGCTGACCCGTAGGTCGCGGGATCGAATCCCGGCTGCGACGGCCGCAATTTTCGATGGAGGCGAAAACGCTTAAGGATCGTGTGCTTAGATCAGATGCGCTATAAAGAACCCTAGTGGTCGAAATTTCTGAAGCTTTCCACTATACAGCGTCTCTCGCAATCATATGGTGATTTTAAGACGTTAAACCCCGACAATTATTATTAATTATTAGGCTATATATACTGTAGCGAAGCCTCCAAACTCTGAAATGGGTCGCCGGCAACGAGCGAGAATATACAATGGCGACAGTCACAGCCAAGCACGGGCTCTCAGCGCGAGCGGCGTCCTTGTTGGGTAGCCCCACTAGAAGGTACTCAAGAGTTCGACCCATTTCAGCGTTCGGAGGCTTCGCTACAATACATACTTCTGCTTTGCAGATAATTACCGGTAAAAAGCAGCTTTTATACATCTTCCTCTTGAGACATAGTAGTTAATTATTATTCAGTGGTGCTTTGTTTTCGGTGACACTGTGATTCGTGCCCCGCATACATTATATAGATCTAACTACAAGCAGCCTCGTCCATCTAGTACGAATCAATGCACAATCCTCGAGTGAATGCACCCCTTCACATCCATTCCAAGATATGCGTCAATTTACACACCATTTTTCAAACCGATGAGCTTTAAACATAACTAGCGAGTTTTTCCTATGCTTCCTCTAGTTTCACTCTGCGTCCGTTTGTACAAGTGAGAGCGAAGCAGCATCGATAAGCGCACATCAACATCACTCTCTTTCTTTGCATGCACTTCTGTTCCTATCAAAAAAGCGACACGCTGAGTGGCCCCCACCCCCCACCCCACCCCTTTTTTTACAAGTCTTGTACCTTAAAACAGCGCGTGTAAGTAAGACACTCACGCAAAAATTCTGCACGAGTCTCTCGCTCGCGAATGGTTGGTCTGAACCAACAACGATGCACTGCGACGCGACCCAACACTGCAGGGAATCCAACTGCTCACAGAGCGCTTTGTTGGGGGATTTCTACGCAGCCGGCCTCGCCACCATTAAAACAGCTATAACGGCGCAAGGAACTAAGCGTTTAGCTTCTTTTGAAAGAATCTGTTGTGCTAACGCCGGGATGAGCAAGGGGAAAGATTCCCCGCCGACAGACATGCAAATTCCTCCAGCGAGAGAAGAAGGAAGCCCGCGGGTTTGGAGCTGACAAAACGCCACATCCCGTCGGCATCTTCGTCGTTTCCCACAACCGCCGCTGCGCACGTCACGTGGCCACCGAGAGCGGCCTTTTTGTTGCTTTCGCTAAGAGATAACAGCAAAATGCACGCGGAAATTATTTTCTTCTTTCTCTCTCTTTTTTTTTCTAAGTTTCGCGAGGTGTTTAACGTAAAGAAAAAAAAAGGGATCTTCGCAGGAAAAAGGGCGGCACAAACCTGCCCGTTTTGACCCAAATAATTCCATCAAAGCTAAAACTTATTTTGAGAAAGCGAAAGCCAATTGTAAGAAAAGATGGCGGAAAGATGGTATAAATAAACAATAAGCGCTCATCATGCATTCCGTTTCTTCTCGGCTTTTTCATTTCATTTACATTCCGAGCTGGGCCAAACCAAATCGACATCACAAAATATCAACTCACTCGGACCACTAAACGCACGCGTAAGGCGTTTCCATCTTCTCACTGACGTTCGGCGCGATTTATCGATAGCGCGACTACGACCGATAGTAACACGCATATATAGGAACGAATGATCGTGCAACAGCGAGCGCAAAATGAAGCTTATAACCACCTGTATACACATTTGTGGTTTATACTTCTGTCACACGGGCACCCATGAACACCGTTTAACTCCCTCGTCCTTACGACAAGGCAGATGCGGTCCGTGTCAGACGGCCACACTTGCGCAAACGAATGTAACAGGAGCATTTTGCAAAGGAAGTTCGGCGATCTCCCTTTGCAGCGAAACGCGGTACTCTCGTCCCCATAGTCTGCAGGTCGGAAAAAAATTTCGAGCACTAAATTGCCGCATTGAAAACAATAATACGTTTTAGCAATATTAAACCTTATTTCGCTGCAGTACTCATTCATAACTTGTGTGTCTTCACATATACGGCCGCTGCCCCGCCACGGTGGTCTAGTGGAAGGTACCCGGCTGCTGACCCGCAGGTCGCGGGATCGAATCCCGGCTGTGGCGGCTGCATTTCCAATGGAGGCGTAAATGTTGCAGGCCCATGTACTCAGATTTTGGTGCACGTTAAAGAACCCCAGATGGTCAAAATTTCCGGAGCCCTCCACTACGGCGTCTCTCTTAATCATATGGTGATTTTGGGACGTTAAAGCCCACAAATCAATCAATCAATATACGGCCGCCAGTGTACAGATACTCTCCACACCGATGCCCTCCACACTAGGCGTCGCGAGTCGGCCCTGCGTGCGATTGTTGTCGTCACCGTGTTTGCGCTTGCCCGTGATATATAGGAATGACAGACAGCGCTGCATCATAGTCACCAACTGAAGACGCAGCAGAAGACAAAATGTGCGCTCACGAGACAAGGAAACAAAAACTTGCGTACACGGGTTACAAAGCGACTATATAGTTGATTGATTATTATGTGGGGTTTAATGTCGTCCCAAAACCACCATATGATTATGAGAGACGCCGTAGTGGAGGGCTCCAGAAATTAGCACCATCTCGGGTTCTTTAACGTGCACCCAAATCTGAGCACACGGGCTTTACAACATTTCCGCCTCCATCGGAAATGCAGCCGCCTCAGCCGGGATTCGATCCCGCGACCTGCGGGTCAGCAGCCGAGTACATTAGCTACTAGACAACCGCGGCGGAGCAACAACTATATATAGTTGTCGGACCAAGGTGGCCAGCGTCGCTAACTGGATCTCTACATTTAACGAATGCGTTTTAGTTGGAAATAATTTTTTATTGTATCCTTCACTTCAGATTTACTTAATAGTGTTTTTCTCTAAAAACCACATAACGAAGATTCACAAAAATCAAACAGCACCGGCAAAGCCCCTCGCGGCAACTATTACAACCTTGCCATTGCCGTGTGACTCCTTCTCTGTCAAACTCCCGTTACCGTAGTTCAACAGAGTTCGGTATTGGCCGTGTGACGGGTATGGCACCGTTGAGCCTTCCACAC
Organism: Rhipicephalus annulatus; assembly: GCA_013436015.1. Lineage (NCBI taxonomy): Eukaryota > Metazoa > Arthropoda > Arachnida > Ixodida > Ixodidae > Rhipicephalus > Rhipicephalus annulatus. Next base: position 10,705 of record WOVY01004078.1, read on the forward strand.
TACATAAGCACCTATTTTTTATTTATGATGGTTTGCGTAGACCGATAGCTGGAGATAATTTTAGCGTAGGTCTAAGCGCCGATATGAAATGATTTAGTACTTTAACTTCGCAATAAAGTCACTACATCACTGCCGACCGCATCACCCCGTAGTGGCGCTCGACACAACTTTGCGCGCGCGGAAATGACGCCACAAGGTTTATTAACGCCATATAATTGGATAAATGTAACGTTAGACGATATCGTGGGGTAGGATCAAAACTGAGGTTGCTAATCTGTTTCATTTTTATTCTCTGTGTTTTTTTCATCGCACGCTGAACAGACGCGGCCGCTACAAAAAAAATCACTGCGACTACAAAGCACGACAGGGGGGGGGGGGGGGGAGGGGAGTTATTCTTAAATGAAAAAAAGATAAAAGTGAGCCCCGTAACTGTCTGCTTCAGGGAGTGACACCTCAACAGTAGCTCACGAGGAATGGGGGTAAGAAGGGATTAAAAGGATAGGGAGGATTAAAAGGTACAGAGATAGAAAGAGGAGCAGGAAGAGGGGGCGGGGGCGCAGGGACAGGCACATACGGAAGTAAAGAGAATATAGGAAAGATGGAACGGTCGCAGGAGTCCGAGGACAGGGTACCACTCGGCGAGAGCTCTTGTCGGCGTCAGGAAATGGCGTAGGGCAAGCCCAGTCGGTCGGAGCTGCGCTGTCGTCGGAGATCCCTGGGGCACAACCAGTCGGCACGAAATCCAGCAAGCGAGTGGCAAAGCACGACAGAGACGCTGGCTGCCATTTCGCCACTGGCTTGCACGGGTCGGATGTTCATACGAAAGACATCTCTCTTTTTCTTTCCTCTTCTTGCTTCCGGGAGTTTGCGAGCTGTCTCTTTCCGAACGTGCGCCATTGAAGTGGTGCAGTGCACCATTGTTGTTTGTTGGGCGGATCGGTGAATAAATCGCGAAGGGTCCACAGCACTTCACTGTCCTGGTGGTTCCACAAGTTCTTTTCTCAAACTAAAAGGAGTGAGTGACTGCGAATGTTGTAAAAAACAGCAGTAAATGTCTCGCTTCCACACAAAAGCTCCCGCTAACATTCAGGCAAGCCAGGCGTCGGGCACCGCGTTTGTTAACTGTGGCAAAAATGTCAACATTACTTTGAAAGAAAAGAAAGAAACAATGGGGTGCGAGCTTTCCCTACGTAGCTTATTTTATTGGGGTAGTCTTTTGACGTGACGGGCGAGTGAAATGTGGTCAAGTGACCCCGCGAAAATCGAGTTGAGGGCCGGCATTTGTTTTTCTTGAATAACTTCAGACTGTGTGCCATTATCGCTACCATTTTTGTTTCATTAGCCTGTCTGTACTTCTGTCTACACAACCCACGAATGAAACATGGGGGGGTTGAATAGTGTTGGAAGGCCCCTTTGAGGCAGCGAGAAACCTTTAAAAAGAAAAGCATGATCACAAGTACATCGGTATGCGATGACACCTGTGAAGTTTCGAGATGATATTTTCTCGCGTCGTTACGTTTACTTGCTCAAAAAATTCACCGACTATTGCAATGGCACCGAATGGGAATTCCGAACACAGCTCCGTGCCTGTGCGGGGGCGATGGAGGTGGGGGGGGGGGGGGGGGGGCTATTCGCAGTTGTAAAAACATACTAATACAAATATCTGGGGCGTTTGTCTCAAAACGACGATATTATTATGAAAGACGCCGTATACAGTGCAGGGGTCCGCAAATTTCGACCATCTCGTGTTCTTTAACGTGCTCTCACATCCCACAGCAAACGGGCCTCTCCCATTTCGCCTCCATCAAAATGCGACCGCCACGGCTGAGATCGAACCCGAGACCTGCGGGTCAGCAGCAGAGCACCGTAGCCCCTGGTCAGCGAGGCGGACAGTCGTAGCAATATAGACGAGTTGCTTAAATACCTGCAGACATGACGCACAGCATGCACAAGGACACCAAACAAAGGGACAGGACTACTACTGGACTTGAACTGAGTTTTAATCGACATGACGAAAAGAAACAAGGTGCCACGTCACAATCAAAGTATCCTTCGCAGGCAATTTCACCACTGCCGATCTTTGCCGCCCGCATACACGTGGTTCTTGCTTGCGCAGATTAATTCTTTTTTTGACAGTGACCGAGTGCCGACACATGTGTCACCCGCCCTGCGAACTTCCAGAGCATCTTACTATATCTCCCGGTCTCTTCGTTGCCCTCCAGCGTGCGTCACAGAAGTGAGGCGTCATGTGCCAAGAGTACAACCTGCTCACGTTTTGCAGCGCATCGTCAATCATCCTCTACCTGCGAGTGATCTAACAGCCGTGCGATGTTCCCTAATTGACGCATCAACAAGCCCGTCTGACACATAAACACCTTGCCGCAGTGCGGCGGAGTAGACCAATCCAATCGAAGAAACACCAATTCAAGTCTACAGCTTGCAGAACAAGAGTCTAACCTTGCTCTGGTGTTTCTGTACGTGATATGGAAGCATTGACTGCTATGCACACAACTCTGCAGTGGCGTCGCAAACCGAGCGAGACGCCCGACAGCTGCGTTACGACAAGCGAAGCCAGCCGCAGTGCAGCCCTGCAGCGTGCGCACGAGCTCCGGCCGAGCGCTGCGTGTGGCGGAGGAACAAAGCGAGGGCTCGACAGACTGCTCCGCTCTCTTGCGTCCTCCTTCGCTCTGTCGACGACGACGCTCAACGCGGGAATAGACGCCCCTTGCCTTCTAAATAAATAAAAAAAAACATTGAACTAATTCTTGCAAGTAAGTCACTCTATGGTGGGCTCAACAAAATGGCTGCTTCAGCGTGGCGAGAACTCTCCGATCATTTCATGGCAGTCTCAATAAGCGGAAGGAATGAAGAGATCGGCTGACGGGCGTCCGAGAATGTACTATGTCACGCAGAGAGCGATGAAACTCGACTGGGCGTCGTGTACATGTTCGCTGCAAGTAGCAGCTGCGGGAGAAACCAGCCTTGACCCACTTGAGAAGGGCGGTGCTCGACAGCCTTAAACGCGTTTGTCATTAGGCGAGATCATGACGACCCGACTCGAAACATTTCGAGGCGACAATCAGCCACCACGCTAAACGCTCAACAAAGTGCGTGTCGAATGCCTGTCCGCCGCGCTGTTTCATGTGACACGGGAGAGGTCTAGTGGCTAAGAGGAGAGGAGAACTCAACCGTCTTTCATTTAATGTGGCCAACACACACACACACACACACACACACACACACACACACACAAGAAAAAGCTAAAAAAACGTCGTTTTTAAAGATTCCGCGGCCAGTGACATCCCCGACTATGAAGATGCCCCCTCTGATCATTTTATTACGCGTAAAGAAAAACAAAAAAAAAACATTTGCGGAGTCACCCCGGCGAAAATAAGAGAATAAAAAAATCACGCGCCGTCACTCTCTGATTAGATGAATGACCAGCGACACAAAAGTGACGCAGCACTTTAAACAACAACAACATAGGGTAGTGCGATCTCAACAAATGTACTGACGGATGCTCGTCGAAATACCCACCGAGTCGAGAGAATACTCCGTTCGTCGGCAATCCGTCTATACAGTGAAAGCCTCTTCCGGACGACATTGCTTTCCAGTCCAGATGCCGTGCATGCCGTCATTCCGTTTAGCTGTCCTTTCTCCGAATCGTGCATGCACATCTATGGAGTACAATAGGAGTGGCTATACCGTAACATTAAAGCATTTTTTGTCCGCCTCGATGAACCACTCGCTGCGGTGCTCTGCTGCTCACCCGAGGGTGGTGGGTTCGATCGCCGCGGTCACCTTTCCGCGGTGCAGAAATGCTAGAGGCCCGTGTACTGTGCACAACATCAGATAGTCGAAATCTACAGGGCCCTCCACATCGGCGTGCCTCAAGCATAATCATGCCGCGGATACTGACACTTTCTTTCGGGGGCGAGTTTACTCTGCTATACAAATCTCCTGTATACAGAGACGGTTCTGCGTATCACGCTAAGCAAATGCTGATAAGATATTTTACTTTTACATTAAAGCCAAATTTCTCGCGGCGCACCTACTGACATCGACACTAACTTGACGTCGGGCTACAGTGACTTCACGCAGCAGTCTGGTAAGTTGTAATGGCGTCAACCACCAAAAAAAAAAAAAATGACATTGCGAAACACCGTCTCGATTGTCTGCTCGCGCCGTGCGGTCACCTTTAGCATGTACGGATACTCTTTTTCGTTACCGTGTTACCGGATACCAGCATAATCTACGTATACGCTGGTCTTCCTTTGCGTAACGTAAGCTACCCGCCGGGTAGGCTATACGTTTGCGGCCCTATCTCGCACATTCACTATCATTCGTAGGAACTCACGATATCCACATTGCGGAGGCGCCAGCCGTCGAGTCAAAATAAACCGAACAGCGAGCGTAAATAGCGATGGCATTGTTTTAGCCGGAACACTTAAGCCAGAATGGCCTAAAACATCAAAATCATGAACGTGTGACCACCAGCGGCTGGATAGGTGGCATCATCTAGCGGGGTCAAAATAAACCAGGAAATCGCGACATTGTTCAAACAGGAACATCGTCCACTGTAAATCTGCCATAAAACCCGCACAGCGGCGTTATTAGGAAAGAGTTACCGTTTTAATGATTTTCAGCTTAAAATTACGCGTAAGGCAACGTGTTCATCACTGTGGTTGCATGAAGTGTTACGAGATGTCGACACCATCGTGGCAGTAATCTGGTTTTGATATGTGGGGTTTAACGTCCCAAAACCACCATTTTGATTATGAGGGACGCCGTAGTGGAGGGCTACGGAAATTTCGACCAACTGGGGTTCTTTAACGTGCACCCAAATCTGAGCACACGGGCCTACAACATTACCGCCTCCATCGGAAATGCAGCCGCCGCAGCCATCGAGTATACCAATTTGAAGCGAGCTATTGGAGTCTGGTATAGTGTACGTGCACGCAAATACAAGACATGCGCTTATCAAAGGGCAACTGAATCGTTTGATTTCGATTTTTTTTTGCCACCAATATATTGCCCTGTGGATTCTCTTGCGCGAGTGAAACGAAGGCCAATAGGTGCAAGTTCTCCCGATTCCACTTCGATTCGGCGCTGAAACAAGCGGGGGCCGAGACAGAAACTGGGCGCAAACAAAGCGGAGTTTATGTCTCTACTTCGGGCACGAGCACGCGCGAAATGCAGTCGCTCACAGACTTCGGCATGTCGACGAATAACTTGCGCCTTAAAAGCGATGGCAACACAACATTGTGCCCTCCCCTCTGTTGCGACAGTTGCCACACTTGCTGCGCGCAGCAAACGATGGAAGCAGCGACGCACGGACGAGGATACGTCACGAAAACTTGCGCATGCACATACTACCACCTGATAACGCTGCTTATACCAAGTCGTATTAAGTTTGAAGGTTAAATTTGAAGTTCAGCAGGAAAAAATCAGATCCTGATTTTTAATGATGACGAAGGCAGTGACCATAACATACAGAAAGTCACGCTAGAAATAGTGGATAAATACAAATGCTTGGCCATATGGATAAATAACGGGGCTGAGTATCTAAGAGAGCACGAAAGATACGTAATGACTAAGGGCACCATGAATGCAGCTGTAGTGAAAAATAGTAATGTGTAACTACAATAGGTATGACGTTGTGAGAGGAATTGGAAAAGGTGTCATGATTCCGGGTTTGACGTTCGGCAATGCGGTCTTGTGCATAAAATCAGAAGCAAGATTGAAAGATTCAAGCAAGATTGAAAATTAAACAACGTGGCATAGTGTTACGTTTGGCCCGGCAATTCGTCTGGGCAGACGCCGTTGTGCGTAAGCCGGTCTACTAGGAAGGCTTTCAACCCCATCGGCGCCCAGTCTGCAAGACGCTGTCCCGTAGATGTTCCAGGAAGCGGTCCGGTCTCAGCGAAAGTTTCGCGAGACAAGCCTCTTGTAGAACGGGCTCGAACAGCGGGGAGGGAGGGGGGAGGGACGGCGCCACTGTGGCGGGTCTCATTAAGTTAACCTCTTGACTCGGCTATTGTCGCCGACGCGAAATCGTCACAACAGCACCGTGAGTCCCGAAACGTGGGAAGACGTCGAAGAAGCCGTCCCCAGGATCGAGCGTATGGACTGCCTGAAGCTTAAAGCAGCATGGACCGCTGCTGGCGTTCGGGTTAGCGGCCATCTCCCCGGAGGACCTCAGCCTTCCCTCTCCGGACTCCACCTCATCTCATCACCCTGCGCCGCCATCAAGGCGGGGGCAGGGTGCGTCATTGTGTGGTGCGCTCGTGCTCCCCTTGGACCATTGAGACTTCGTCACCCGATTTGTGGCGAGAGTTCTTACCGCCGCCTTTTTCGGATCTCGGTGGAAAGGAGACGGCGGGCTATAAAAGCCGAAGCATTGTGTAAATCAGTGTGGAATCAAGAGCTGAATCATGAACTGAATCTCTGTCGTACATAATGCGGGTTTTTCTGGATCCCTGTAGAGTTCCCATCTTTCAACTATCATGTAAATAAATCTTCGTTCTATCTCTCTTACGAACGCGTCTCCTCGCTGGCAAAGATCGGCTAGGCGGACGACGACAAGGAGCCAGCCAGCTACCCTAAAGAGAACCCACCGTATCTGCCATCGACCTCCTACCCTTCACAACTGGTAACAGCGGTGGGACCACCATTGAACTTCCTACCCTTCACAATAGATAGACTTCTTTTGGGAGCACACGGGAATACCCTAAATTAGGGGGTACAGGGAGACATGGGGTGAACATCGTTTGCGTGCAGGGAAGCTAGCAGAACGATAGAATTTGAGGAGCGATTGAGAAAATGGGGGAGGAGCATTGGGCTAGGAAAGCTTTCAGTTACACGTACATGAAGAATGTCGATACTAAATTGAGGAAACGAACTCGAAAATTGTCAAGCAAGTATTTAGACAACAGCAGAATACCAAGCCAAAAAGAAACATCGGTTAAGAAGAAAGTGAAGGAAACAGAGAGGGACATGTGGAACGTGGGAATGCTTACTAAATCATCACTGGAGACCTACCGAACTTTTAAGCAGGAAATTGTAAGGGAAAAGATCTACGATAATTCTCGGGGTAGTTCTCTGCTCTTCGAGGCCAGAACGGGAGTATTACGGACCAAGACGTACCGAGCCAAATAAGAAAGCACAGACACGGTATAGAGAGCGTGTGGAGAGGAGGAGTGAACGGATGAACATTTGATGATGTTCTATAAAGGGCTCCACCCTATAGTCTAAGATAATGGCACCGAATTTCTCAAAGCATTGGGGTTTAGAAACAGTGAAGGCAAAATAGACATTAAACGGGTAGAAATAACCAGGAGGAGCTAACTGATTGGTGGCTACAATCGAGGCGCGAGTGAAATTATATACTTAAACACACAGTGATAGTACTTAACTTTATGGCTAGGTGGCGTGAGCCACCGCCCGAACTAAAGGGCACAGCCGCATGCATCCACCCCATCTGGCTATCTGTGAGGTCAGGGTACTGGCCCCACTCACGCTTACCGGTAAGTTTCCTACGCTCTCGGGGACATTGTGTATCATTTGACGAAAAAAAAAAAAAGGGCAGATCTCACGTACAGAGGAAACCGATGATATGCGAAACACGAATAAGGAAGGTTGATATGTCGATTTAAAATCAGCACAATGTAACGAGGTGGAGGTAAATGATGCCGTACATTACTTACGTGTCATGATTATCCTGTTTTGATGTGCCGTTTACCTTCGTCGTCTATTCACGTCACGTGATACCACATTTAGTATATGTGGAGCTAGCGAAACGGCCACGAGCACACTATATATGAGCGTGGTATGTTGTCATTTTCTTAAATGGCGCGCTTGTCCACATTATCATGTTTGCACCAGTCATATACTTTCGTCATCCATCGACGTCACGTAACGCCAATTTTAGTATATGTGGAGCTAGCAAAACGGCCGCGAGCGCATCATGAAGGGCCCAGTATACTCCAATGTAAGGTTGACGCGGGCGCACGCTGTGCACAGCGACGCTATACGTTAGCAAAACGCAAGCCCGAAAATGCGGTGGCGCTGTCTTGGTAGGCAAAACACGCTCTGCCTACCGCAAGTTCCTGTTAAGTTTTCATTGGTGCATGTGGTGTTCCCAGTCAAGCAACGAGCAAAAAAAAAACGGTATGCCGACGAGCTGCGTCACGGTTGAATGTGAGTGGCGTCTCACAACTTAGTTTTGTTTGTTGGCTCACATCACAGCCCTGAGCGCTTATGGCTTTCACAACCCTTATGGTGTCTCATAACGTCGTTTTGTTGGCGCAAGTCGCAGCCCTCAGCGCTAATAGCGGAAGTTACGTGCGGACGTCGCTATAATTTTACCCATAATGTCGACATTGGCCTACGTGTGTTTACAAACATGGAATGGGTTTATACTCTGATTATACAGGCGCCACCAGCGCGACCAGCGTCCGTCGGTGCGGCCCGACGGCAACCAGCGCATTTCGCGCCGATGCGTTACCCGGACAGTACTGCATATGCCTCTTTTCGTGACGAAGGGACGCAGCGCGGCGTGCGCCTGCGAGTATCGTCACCCCCGGAAAATCTTTTCAGGCCTGCGCCCAGCAATCTGACGTCATTTCCGGCCGGCCGACTCTCGGGGAAGCCGCAGCGGCAGCGAGCGCGGGCGGCGGTGGTGACGGTTCGGCGGCGTGGTGTTGACGGTGTTTCGCGTTTGTTGCTTTCCGTTGTTGTTTTGCGACAATTTCGTTTCCGTGGGTGATGCTGGAGTGATGCGACAATGCCGAATAAGTGTTGTGTACCCGGATGCACCGGCAACTACAAAACAGGAAAGAAGATACAAGTGTTTTCCTTCCCTAAAGACGCCGACGCTCTCAAACAATGGCTACGCGCCATTCCTAGGAAGGACTTCGTGCCGACTACGTGCACTAAGGTAAGAATTTGAGATGCTCCTGTTCTTAGCTTGTCGTTGCTTGTTCGGGTAGAAATCACCTATGATGGGAAATACTTGAGCGTGTGGCCGCCGGGCCTCGCGAAGCGCTGACGCCAGCAGTTGATGAGAATCGCCCAGAAAGGCACGTTCGCAGCAAGGATGGTCAGCTGCGCTTTGTTCACTAACAGTGCCGTGGTGTCGTCCATTCTTTCAAGCTCTCGGTGGAAGCGCTTCGTGGAGTGCGGTGACATCACGCTCCCGTGTTTCCTTTCATGTTGCTTGTACCGCTTAGCGCAGCGCTTTTATTTAGATGCTTGCGAAACGTAGGTAGACTTTGTTTTAGCTACACGGACTGTAAACACGGTCATGCAAACGGGAGCGCATTTTTTTCTTTTGAGAAGTGGCGTCTCAGACGTTCTTGAAACGTTTGTGCAGGTGTGCGCGGATCATTTCGACGCTTCATGCATCGAGAAGACGACATCGTACACGGATCCAAGGATAGGGAGAGTTATTGAAGTTGCACTCCCAGTACCACGGTTGCGTCCTGGATCTGTCCCAACGGTATTTCCCGGCTATCCGTCCTACCTATCAGTACGAGACCAGAGCACGAGAGAAACCCCTGACGCCAAGAGGAGCCGACAAGAAGCCTCCCAACGCGCCCGTGCTGTAGAAGAGTCGCTGGCGTCATATGAAGCGGAGCAAGAACGAGACCGGTTTTCGTCCCTCGAAGAACCAAGGGCTCGCCTGCAAGGGGTGTCAGTGTCTGTGGACTGTGATTCAGTGTGTGTGGACTGTGTCAGTGTGTGTGGACTGTGTCAGTGAAGTGGACTGTGATTCATAAAGAAGAGTGCTCCATGTTTTTGAACATTATCGACTATCGTGAACCTTGTTTGAATGCGTCATTGACCGTGTTTGCAAACCTTGAAGTCTTTGCCTGCTATCAAGGTTCACCAATCAAGAACCTTGGTAGCGCTGTTGTACCAGACTCAGTTCAAAAAGTAAGTTCCTTGTTGGAAATTTTGAACAACCTGTCGATGCTGTCTGAGGAGCGCTGCACTTATCGCCACCTGGCTCAAGCAATACATTCCCTTTTGGACAAATTGGAAGCCAGCATTGATGAAGGCAAGAAAGAGACGGTGAACTTTATGAAGGAGCAGCTACTACTCCTTTCTGCAAAGCGCATTCAGTATAGCGCACAGGTGATGGTCTTTGCATGCATCTTGCGTACAATATCACCACATGCCTACAAGTTCCTGAGAAGCACAGGTGCACTAACTTTGCCCCACCCAAGCACTATTAGAAATGTGTGCTCGTCTATTCAAATGTGCCCACAAGTTGATTCTTCTGACGACACTTTCCTTCAGTATGTGTCTCAGAGATTCAAACATCTGCAGGCACATGAACACACTGTGATGCTGATGCTTGACGAGATTTATATCAAACCTTGTTTAGATTACAAAGGTGGGAACATATGTGGTGCAGCAGTTAACTCCAACGAAGCGGCCACATCGGTGCACGTGTTTATGATACAAAGTTTGCTGAGCGCATTCAAGGAGGTGGTGCACATTCTTTCGGTAAAAACCTTACAGGGTGAAGATCTTCATTGCATGCTGAAGAAGGTGATCTTGGGCTTAGAAGAAATTGGATACAGGGTCATAGCCGTTGTCTGTGACAATAACTCGCTGAACAGGAAGGCAATGAAGATGTTTCTGCCAGAACAAAAGCTTAGCCCTGTTTACCCGCATCCAGCAGACCCAGATCGGCCGTTATTTTACGTGGTGGATGCTGTACATCTATTTAAATGCATAAGAAATAACTGGCTCAACCAGAAAAATGCTGGAACTTGCTTTTTCTACCCACGCTTCGAGCTTTCGAACAATGAAGTTCATCCCGAATGCAAGATGACTGCTTCATTTAAGCATTTGAGAGATTTGCATAAGGAGGAGTCACCCCTGCTTCTGAAGTCTGGGTATGGCTTGACGTCAAAAGCTCTAAATCCAAGCAGCTTTGAACGACAGGACGTCAAACTCGTACTGCAGGTTTTAATCCGCACGTAGCCGAAGCCCTGGCCGCTCGCAAGGGTCATACTGATTTTCAACATGCTACAGCAACCGCCGAGTTCATCAAAATAATTCTTCGTTGGTGGAGCATTGTCAATGTAAAGACACCTAGTAAGGGCTTCCATCACCGTAATGTTTACGAAGAGCCCATGTCAAACCACACAGATGACCCAAAGGCAAGCTTTCTAAGCGCTTTTATCACATGGCTCGATGTGTGGGAATTTTATAGGCACGACACCGGAGTACTTACCCAGGAGACATTGAGTGCCTTGAGGCTCTCTGCTCAATCCCTTTTGGCATTGGTGAAGTACTGCGTTAGTGAGCTTCACTTTAAGTATATTCTGCTAGGGAAAGTCTAGACGGATCCCCTCGAGAGTCGCTTTGGACAGTACAGGCAGATGGCTGGTGGGCAGTATCACATATCTGTTCGCCAGCTTTGCGAAACCGAGGGAAGGATTCGCCTTCAAAATGCCCTTCCAAGGATGAGCAACTATGATCTCAGAGGCATCGAAGAGACGGACAGTGTCAGAGATGCGGGCACTTCTTTTAGTGTTCATGTTAGCGATGCTGACCTTGAGGAGCTCAGAGCACAAATGCCGGTGATTGGTTAAGTTAGTGGGTATTGTGCACACGCTGCAATGAAAGTTCTCAAGTGTGAAAGCTTCCAGAGGCAGTTGGTCGTTACCGGAAATACGGCCGAAACAGGAGAGGACACCCATTCTTTAATCGCACAACTGGATCGGGGTGGCCTCAAATTTCCTTCTGCTCTTGTAATCGCAGTAGTTATGTACACGGAGGTTGTAGTTAGAAAGCTCATGACGGAAAGTACCTCTACCCAGTTTCTCCATGGGCCGAACCAAAAGAATGTCGTTCGGCAACTTACACTGCACTCTCTGCCAAGGCTTGAGGACATAGATACGTGTGAAAACGGGCACACCTACGAGATCCTCCTCACATTGGTTGCAAACTGTGCAGCAAATGTAATGCTCAACAACTTGTGCAAGCAAAGGAACGATCTTTTACGCATTGAAAAAGATCAGAAGGCGAAAAATAGAAAGGCCCGAATTTTTCTTGGAAAGTAATTTTCCAAGCGTCGCGTCTTTCTCTTCACATTTATTCTTGTGAAACTGCACAGAGTGTATTTGATTGAATGTCATGACTTGATTTCCTTGGTATACTTCTGCCTTATGTAAAATGAGCCTTGTTTCCAGTTTTGTATCTCTTTACAAGTTGTTAGCTTTTAAAAGTGCTGTACTTTTTTCTTTTTTTTTAACTCGAACTGCCTCGGTGCCTACTGTAGCAGTTGTACAGTCCGTTTTGGTACCTAAGCTGTGTACACTTTCCTTGTGCACTCTGTGTACAGACATGTTGTGCATTGTGATTTGTTTTTTCTTAGATTTTTGTTTGATTTTTTCCCTAGGACATGCACCTACCTGTGGCAGTACAATTACTTTTCTTTCTGTCATTTATCATGCTGTGGACCACAATTTAGTCACCAGTGTTCTTATGTATTGTATTTTTTGGCAAGTGTTTGAACCTGATACCTTGTGTTGCTACTGCCACTATGATAAACGAATGGTATGTTTTCCTCTAACCTACAATTTAAATGAAAGTGTGCTTTTTCTGTTCCAAAGCTCGGGGATGTTTTTGCTGTTACAATCTGTTTTGTTTTGAGTTTTATGTGGCAAGATATTGTGTTTTGTACTTTTGGCATATTTTCAGCATTAAGGGCAACATCTTGTGTTGCCTGTCGTCTGCCTGGACCGAGAACAATGCGCACTGTGATATTTGTACAGACGGCGTCTGGCTGTGATAAATAAATATGCATTATTCCAGTCATGATATTCATTATTTCTTGATACCTTGATAAGTTCCCCAACCGCGGTGGCTCAGTGGCTAAGGCGTAGCGCTGCTGAGCACTAGGGCGCGGTTTCGATACCCGGCTGCGGCGGCCGCATTTCTGATGGAGGCGAAAAGCAAAAACGCCCGTGTGTACGAGATTTCGGCACACAATAAAGATTCCCAGGTAGTCAAACTTGATCCTGAGCCCTCCCCTACGGCGCGCTTCATCGCCTGCGTTGCGTCGGCGCGTTAAACCATACAATCAATCGATACCTTGATAAATCGTGCGGACATGGTGTCAAGGCACCTCGCCCGAGTCGGTAGGCGTGAAGGGCGCTCGCGGCTGGCGCAGCCACCCAGCGAAGGGCGGCCGGCCGGCCGGCGCGATGTGACGTCGTCGACGTCACGTCACGTGACGCGCAGGCCTGAAAAGCTTCCGGGGGTGACGCGAGTATACGGCAGGAACTTGCCACCGGCGGAACGCGACGAAATGAACGCCGGCGAGCACGCGCACCGCGTCACGTCGACATGTATTGGCGCCTTGACTTGGGCATGTACTCATGTTCTCACATGACACGCATCTCATGATTGTCATGTTTGCACCAATAACATACCTGCGTCATTCATTGGCGTGACGTAATACCAAATTTGATATAGTCGAAGATGTTCCTGCGGCACAAAGAAGTGCAAAACAGTGGCGCCACGACTCTTACTCGGAAGTATTGAAGCGCTCAGCACCAAAACATCGCGTTGGAAAAGAAGTCCGGGCCCAGGAACATGCTGAAGTGGAACTTTCTACCAGGCCAGACACAGCCAAGGAGCCACTGACTACCAAAGGGAAGGGTCACAGCAGCTTGCTGAGTAAAACTTCTTCGAGAAATGCGATCTCGGCGGAGACAGCCGGAAGCGAGCAAGTCATTTTGCCAATAATCTTTGCGGCTCTCAAAGCAATTCTACGATCCCTGCCACAAGCCGGTTCTTTACCAGAGGTGAAATTGCTGCTAGATGTTGAGCATCTTCTCTTGTCGTAATCATGGCTACCGGACTATCTAACTGGTACTAAAGAAGTGCAATATTCCAGTGGAACTGCAACGGTTTGCAGAATAAGAGTGGAGATTTTCGGAAATTCGTCGCTCAGCACGGGTTTCCGGTTTTGTGTATTTCCGAAACAAGAGTATCCACTAACTTTCGCTTGTCCAATTATGTGGTGTACCAAGCAGACCGTCCTGCTGCAAAAAGCAGAGTGATGTTGTGTGTAAGACGCGATATTCCATCGACACTTGTGGCTACTTCAAAAACAGATGCGCCGGAATTTGTTAGATGCAAAGTGAAGTTTGGTAACGTTACTGTAACTGTAGTTAGTGTTTACGTGCACCCTCAAGCAAACGTTTCATACGCAGAGTTGGCTGCAGTGTGTAGATCTGACCATGATCCCATAATTATATGTGGTGATTTTAACGCGCACCATGAATTGTGGGGTAGTGGGCGTTGTAGTGTAAAGGGATCTGCTATAGTAAGAATATGCGAAGATTATGGTTACACTACACTAAATGATAGTTCTCCAACGTTTCTACGGGGGCATAACTACTGCAGCGTACTAGACATTACTGTGTGCTCCTCTGAATTAGCGGCTGGAGCAGACTGGACTGCAGACGCTGACACAAGAGGAAGTGACCACTTGCCAGTATTCATATATCACCCAAAGTTGAAGAAAACAAGAAATAACCGCACAACAAGAATTACAAACTGGGCAATCTTTCGAGAACTACAGAGACAAAATCTTGAACCCTGTTCTGACGCAGAAACGTATGCATCTAAGATAAAAAAAATTCTAACAAAAGCAACTCGTACAGTACCCATTCCAGATGGGTATTCGGGTGTTGACGCTGAGTATGAGAGGCTTCGGGCAATACGACGCCGATCTGAAAGAAGATATCGCAGGACAGGTAATTTAGAAGATTTCAAGGTTGCACAGAAAGTACACACTACAATGCATAACCAACTGCAAAAGCTTTCAATCAAAAGGTGGCAAGATTTATGTGCCTCACTTTCCCCATTTACCTCGGCGACTCAACTGTGGAACTTGGTACGCGCCCTCCGACAGCCAGTAGTCCACTCGAGACCACTACAGGCTCTAGCGCTGTCTCGAGGAGTTAGCGAACGGGTGATTGCCGAAGAATTTTGCGATCTTATACTGAGAAATGGAGAGACCACCCAAACGAGCGAATATAAATCCTCAGCAGAATCAGCTTCGGCGGTTGTAACAAAGTCCTCTGCGATCAGTTCATCAAATCTGGATGACAGCTTCACACCAGAGGAGCTCCTATATGTGTTGTCTTCAGTAAAACGAACAAGTTCACCAAGAACAGATGGAGTTACATACGCTGCTCTTGCTAATTTGTGCAAAAAAGGAAAATTACACCTGTTGGACATCTATAATAAAATTTGGCAAGAAGAAAAAGTTTCGGAAAGTTGGAAGATATCAAAAGTAGTACCGTTGCTAAAGCCAGGGAAGAGCCCTATGCAGTTGGACTCGTTTAGGCCGGTTAGTTTGACAAGTTGTTTTTCAAAAGTGATGGAAAAAATGATCAATGAACGAATTTTATGGTGGCAAGACATGAAAAAACTACTACCAGAAAGCATAGCCGGCTTCAGAAGAGGTAGATGCACAATGGACTGCATTCTGGATTTGGTCACAGATGTGGAAAACCAACGAACGCAAGGAAACATCACTGTCGCTGTATTCCTTGATGTCCACCGAGCATACGACACAGTGAGTCACGTTCACGTTCTGGAAGGCCTGGCGTTACAGGGATTCAAGGGCAAGACACTGCGTTGGATCGATGACTTCCTGAAGCACCGGAAAATTTTTGTAGTTACGCAGGAGGGCCCAACGTCAGAACATGTCGTCAACCAAGGAGTGCCACAGGGCAGCGTACTAAGCCCTACTCTCTTTAATGCAGTCATGGCGCAGCTCCCGTATAATCTTCCACCCAACATCAGATGTTCCGTATATGCTGATGATATACTGGTCCATCGTTTTTGGATATACAACAAACTCTACGAGAAGGATTGGATAATGTAGACCATTTTCTAAAACAAAGAGGTATGGCACTGAGTCTGGCCAAAACAGCCATACTTCCGTTTACATTAAAAAGACCTGGAAATTTCCAGATTATTCTGCAAAATCAGCCTATTAAAATGGTTAAAACTCATAAATTCTTGGGAGTAATTTTAGACCGGAGGCTAACATGGTCGCCTCATGTCCAGTCCCTGGAACAAAAAGTGAATCAGGCCATTCGAATCCTCCGGCATCTCTGCGGGGCCAAATGGGGTGGTACTACAGAGTCGTTATTAGCCCTACATGTTGCCTGGATACGCCCCATCGTAACTTACTCACTGCCCCTGCTGCACGGACTCCCAGCCTCCACCGAAAGGAGACTTCACTTGTTATTGGCAAGGAGCTTGAGGGTATGTCTGGATTTACCACGGTCAACTTCCAGTGATTTAGTGTATGCGGAGGCTCGAGAGCCACCTTTGGCAGTACTGCGAACTAAAGAAACATCTCGAAATTTATTTAGAATTTTCACGCAACATGAAAGTCATTCTTTATCTGGTGCCCTAACACAAAGAACGGCAACGAGACTACAGGATACTATATCATCATTTCAAGCAGTAGTACCAGAATTTAAACAATGGAAACCTTCAAAACCACCTTGGACGCTGCCACTTCTCAACGTTATCCGTGAAATAGACGGCATAGAGAAGAAAGCAGCCATGGCACCTCTAGTAGCGGCACAGTTGGTACTTCATCAGCTTCATGTAATGCATAATGAGAAAACGAAGATACATACAGATGGATCATGCACAGAAGAAGCGTCAGCCTGTGCGGTCTTTATACCCAAAATTCAGGAAAAGAAGATGTACAAACTATCGCACAAATCTTCATCGACGACAGCAGAATTGGTGGCTATCTTTGAAGCAGTTAAGCTTATCTGCGAGAATCCAGATCCACGAAAATGGGTGATATGCACTGATAGCAAACCTGCTCTTCAGCTAATCAGAAATGTGAGATCACCTTACAGAAATGGTGAAATACCACAATGTATCGCAGAAACTGTGGAATATGCCTCATCGCAGGGTCACAACATCGTATTCCAATGGATACCCAGCCACATTGGAATAAAGGGAAATGAAGATGCTGATAGTCTCGCGAAGAAAGCATTGAAGGAAGGACGGGATTGCACAATCCCTATATCTGGGACGGATATTCGACATTTTATATCACAAGGAACTAACCATTGTTCGATGGAGAAGTGGTTTGAGAGCCCTAAATCAAAGGAAACGGTACTTTATGAAGTTGATCCACACAGAAAATTTTCCATAGCGACAGACCTTCCACGACACCTAGACACATTGATCCACCGACTTAGATTGGAAGTAGCATACACAAACAGCTTCCTGCACAAGATACATCGATCCAACTCACCGGAATGCCATTGTGGTCATGCAGAAGAAAATGTTGGCCATATTCTTTTGGAGTGCATTAAATACGCGAAACAAAGAGAAAAATTAAAGAACAAATTAGCAAGTTTGGACAGACGGCCCCTCACAATAAAGAAACTACTTGGACCATGGCCTGAGATTTATCTTCAGAAAAAGGCAATAATCTTCCTGACAGACTTTTTAGTGGAGACCGGACTGGACAAGCGCCTATGACTGACAGCCAGAAATGAGTATTATGTAAAGTGTGGTCATGTATATACTGGCATTAGAGTAGTAAGTAAGGTGTGCGTGAAAGTCGTTTATGACTGTGTGAACTGCGTGAAGAAAACTGTGTATTGACATGTTATTTGAACTGGTTTCAGTGTGCTATTATGTGTTTTTTTTTCCTTTTCCGTATTGTTAATTTTTGGGTACCGTTCTGTATTATTATTTTATTTTTCGCTGCAGAACTCTGTGATATGGAGTAGCCGAGGCAATAGGCTCCTCAACCTCTCCACAGCAAAACAGTTAAAACAACAACAACAACAACAACAACCAAATTTGATATATGTGACGCTAGGGAAACGGCCATGAGCGCTTCACAAGCGTAGCATGTAGTCATGTTGTTACATGACACGCATGTCATGATTTTCATGTTAGAGTCTGTCGCTTGTGTTCGCCATGCAATCATGTCATACCATACCAGTTTTGCAACATGTCATGTGAACGAAACCACCGCAAGAGCTGCAGGACCATAAAATGTAAATCATGACATACATGTCATGATTTTCATGTTATGCCATACCAAGTTCGGTATCGATACTATTATTGAAGCGGCCAGGAGAGCTAAATGTTGTATGCGGGCGGGCGGGCGGACGGACGGACGGACGGACGGACAGACGGACGGACGGACAGACAGACAGACAGACAGACAGACAGACAGACAGACAGACAGGACAGACGGACAGACAGACAGACAGACAGACAGACAGACAGACAGACAGATAGATAGATAGATAGATAGATAGATAGATAGATAGATAGATAGATAGATAGATGGATAGATAGATAGATACGCGCAAGGTCATCGAAGTTCGCTAAGAAATGGTTCGCATTTAAAACGGTAAGTGAAAAGTTTCGTGTTAGTACCCCTTTGAACCCCACATGTTATTGCCCACCGGGTCCAAGCATGCAGTTGATTCGACGTGACAATCAGCATCGCCTGTTCAAACACGGTGCATGTATAGTTGGCGGTGATCGAACAGGGTGACCGCGAGGTGAGTGGCCCCGGGTGCCCAGCAGAGCTGTGTGACGAAACCCGCGAGTCGCTGCAACATGAGCGCGGCCGTAGCTGCCACAAGTCCTCGCAAATCCCGCCGCCACCGGCTGTTGCGCACCGGCACCCATTAATTCACCCCCACCCACTGGAGAGAGACGAAAGGGAGGAAGTTCTGCGATGTATTCCTCGGGCGGGAGGAGGCGTGAAGGCGACCGCCTCGATCCAAGGGACTCACGCGTGCTGGGCCTAGACTGATTGCGCAACACGCCAGATGGGACTTCGGGAATTTCCAAGTCTTTTTTTTCCCTCTCGTTTTCATACTGCTCCGCTTTCGTCTTATTCGTCCACCATTGCGATGCGCTTATCCTTTTGTGACCTCCGAACAAGAGAATATAGGCGAAGGTGCGACGGTGCTGACGAAATCGCTTAACAAAAGCGGAGGCCAAGCGCCTTCAACGAACCCCTTCTGTCTGTGTCCAGTGAAGACATTCCCGGAGTTTCAACACGGCCAACCCTTTTTTTCTCGTGGGTGCGCTCAAGCGGTGGCTCTAGCGCTCGCGTAGCCAACACCAAGCAGTATGTACGCCGACGGTAGAACCGTCAAGTTATGTGCGTTCAAGTGCTCAAAATCAGGAGAACGCCGTGTTATGACTTACAAAAAAAAATATTGTGCGCGGACATCGTGCGAACAGTGGCTCTATATTATATTGAACTAGAAGAGATGTACTGGAATGACCAGCGGGGCACGCCCAGTTTCCCGGCGTCCCTTTACGCTCTGGACGGCCGCTAGGGTAGGTGGGGGCACTGTTGCTCCTTTTCACTTGGAAAACAGCAGGTGGCCAAACCAAAAAGAACTATCGGTTAAGAAGAAAGTGAAGAAAACGGAGACTGACATGTGGAGAATGGGCATGATTAAGAAGTCCGCACTAGATATCTATCGAACTTTTAAGCAGGAAATTGCCAAGGAAAGGATCTATGATAATACTCGGGGTAGTTCTCTACTGTTTGAGGCCAGGACGGGAGTACTGCGAACCAAGACATATCGGGCCAAATACGAAGGGGTAGACAGAGTATGCAGTGCGTGCGGAGAGGAAGAAGAAACTGCCGAGCACTTGATAATGTTCTGTAAAGGGCTTCACCCTATAGTTCAGGATGATGGCGCAGAGTTTTTCAAAGCACTGGGGTTTAGGGACCGGGAGGGCAAAATAAACTTAAAGCGGGTAGACTTAACTAGAAGGAGGTTATCTGATTGGTGGCTAAAGTCAAGGCACGAGTGAAAATTAAACTCTTCACTGCAAGGTACGAATCATCAAACTCACTTTTTAAGGAAAAAAATAAATATAGTTTTTGGTTGATTAGGTATTACGGCTTGGTGGGGCTAGCCACCGCCCGATCTAAAGGGTACAGCCATATCTATCCATCCATCCATCTATACAGGGAGCCTTCATGTGCGGGCCGCCTCAACGGAGGCGGCGCGCGCATAGAAGCTCTGACTAACAACATATGTGCTTCAGATATTGCACCGCCTAAATAAAATCGGCGAGAAATCATAGGTGACGGTTCTTTCTCTTTTTTTTTCCGCTCCCGATAAACTGTCGAAGGTATGCGAGCGAACTCGTCCTGTGAATGAGGATGAAGGCTGCAGTACTAAACATACTAATCCAATCACAGAGTTTGCTAAACACGTGGTATGTGACATACCGACATACCCTTTACTGTGGAGCGGCACACGAGAGACAAACTGGAAGATGTCTCAACGTGCGTCTGCTAGAGCATTAGGGAGATTTACAATATCGCACCGCGAGCCCTTGCGGTGCAGTCGCTGCCACTGCGCATGCGTCGTAACGCGAATCGGCGTTCGCGGACAGCACGCAGAAAATCCGAAATTGCGTGCGGCGATCGCGGCTCGCATGTGGCCCGCAAGCGCTGATTTCGAGGCTACGGTGTCACTGCGATCGTGCGTTGCGGTTCGCAACAAGGCAAACGCTATTCTAAAACTCTTATGGCACCCGCTTCGCTCGCAACGCCCAGAGCGCTTGCAAACGGTATTTTAAAACTCCCTATTGTCCAAAAAAAACAGGAAAATATAGACATGTTTTTTTTGGCATAACATTGTTCCGAGTGTCGCAACAATATCTTTAGCGGCACTATTGTAATCGCTAAACCATCACGTGAGGAAAAACAAAAAAAATTGACTAATGAAGTTGCGGCAATTTAAGAAAAAAAAACGATTACCCAGCCTTCTATAACGCTATCCACAAAGGAGTTATCATCCTTGCGGCGAGCGAACTTCCTCGCACGCTTTTCTTAACTTTGAGTCAACGATTACGTGTTATCATGGTCAAAGGACGCTTTCGACTGCATGCAGTCGCGCATGGGCAATTCCGCGTAATAATAAAATTTCAGATGTTAGTCAGCGCTTCTTTTCGTGTGCCTCTTCTTCATGCGTGAGCTATTATGGATGCGCACACGAAGGCTCCCCCCATATCCATAGTGTGTGTGTGGCGGCGGTATGGTGCGAATGGCTGCGCTTGTCTGCATGGCCCAGCGTGCTATCGTATAACGTTTCTTATTGCCATACTCTACATATAGCGACCAATCGTCCCATTCACGACAGATGGAAGCCGAATAAAAGGTACTCACTAATTCTTTGCGAGTGAAGTGCAGTGCTTAGCTGTTTACTTCTTAAACTATAAATAGGCGCAAATCGAAGTCGAACACAATCTTCTGTTTCATGCCAGCTGATGTATCGATCCTCCACCCTCCGAAAGCTTTCCGAACCTTACGTGGTTTCGTACAGCCTCTGGGATCGTGACGCCATACGGAACATCCCTCTACATCACCGTCACACCGTTTTTGATGAGAAAATGGATCGGAAATACTCTCCCTTGTCAAAAACCGGTGACGTCACGGTGACGGGACGGGACGTTCGACGGCTGTGGGAACGAGCCCTTACCCGTCCCGCGGCCGGCGTTTCCACACCAAGAGAGAACGGATGGAGGAACGGTGACTGTTGATTGATTGATTGATTGATTGATATGTGGGGTCTAACGTGCCAAAACCACCATATGGTTATGAGAGACGCCGTAGAGGAGGACTCCGGAAATTTCGACCAGCTGGAGGGAACAAGGACTGTCTGGTATAGTCACAAAGGACGCGAAGACGCACGCCTCCCGACGAGTACAATTATGGTGCCTTACAGGAAACAGTGCCTGCACAGATACCGAGCCAAGCTACAGAGACAAAAAACGCATTTGCGCCTTCGCGGTGACAACCAAAGACAGCGGCAAAGGCAGCAATGAGTGCCCCCGTCAGCCCAGCATTGCAGGTACGTACTCGGAGGTGATTCCCCACGACCCGTCCGCTCCCGCGGCCGAACATTCCGGGAACTGGGGTAAAAGGGAGCTGAGCGGCGCCGGCGAACCCACGAAAGGGCGGTGGTTCTTTGAGGAGGTGGCGAGGAGGAATCCGGGTCCGGTACTTTCAACAGCAGCCGACCGGGAGTATAGAGGAGAGAGTTGTTCCTGCATTCCGATTGGACTGTAAGAGTGTTGCAATGGAGAAGCAGGGAACAAAACCATGGGTGCAGCGACAGTGAGGGGGAGAAAGAGGAACGAATAAACGTCTCTATCCAGATGAGCTGCCAGCAGAGGATACTTCTCGTCTTAATAAAAGTTGAAACTGCGGCTTTCTAGTGCATATGTCGAAATTCACAAACACGCACATCGCATCACGCGGTGATTGGCAGCTCGTTAGGTGACTCGCCGTTTATTCACAAGCTATCGCCGCGGCGCACCCGGCTTCAAAACTGTACTACGTTTTCTGTCACGGGAGGTTCCTTTCTGTCATAACAAAGTGACCACCATTCATGCGTACCCGGACAACAGCCTCTAGAGCTAGTCTAGAGGGTGTTGACCCGGCGCGTTCTCTTTCCATATCGGGAACTTGAAGCAATGAGGGAAAAAAAAAACTCAAACTATACGCGAGAGTTTTCGTATTAAAAAAAAGCATTTATTGTGACATATCCACATAAATTAATATCAGCTTTCTGCAAGCATCACCAGCTTTATGTGATCATGGACGATAACGTTCAAACCGACGGCATTTTTTTTTCGACTACTTCAAAGCGTTTGACCTCGTAGCACATTGTCGTCTCATCGCAAAATTATCCTCCTTTGGAATCGACAGTTTAACATTGTCTCGGTTAGAATTTTTTTTTATCTTGTCGCCTTCAGTTCACAGTCGCAAATAACTTTTCTTCTCTCACCGAGGTGGCATCTGGTTTACTGCAAGGCAGCGTCCTGGGCCCCTTATTGTTCTTAATTTAAATCAATGGCATCAGTGTTGACATCACTTCCAGAGTAAGGCTTATTGCCGATGACTG
Organism: Rhipicephalus annulatus; assembly: GCA_013436015.1. NCBI lineage: Eukaryota > Metazoa > Arthropoda > Arachnida > Ixodida > Ixodidae > Rhipicephalus > Rhipicephalus annulatus. The sequence goes on from WOVY01004078.1 coordinate 33,693, forward strand.
CGTTGTTTATCGAGCTATAAAATCTGCTGATGACGATCACATCTTTCAATGCGATCTTAACGCAATAAAATGCAGGTGTGACAAATGGCTCACGACCCTGAACTCATCTAAGAGCAAGGCAGTATCATTCAGTCGAAAGCACTCTACATCTTACTTTACTTATTCCATAAACAGTACAGAACTTCCTCGTGCTTCATCATACACTTATTTAGGAATAAATTTAACTTCCACCCTCTCTTGCAAAGAGCATGTGAATTCAGTGTGTGCAAACGCATCCAAAACACTTGGCTTTCTGCGCCGTAACATGCGTCATACAAACCCTAGCTTACGTAAAATAGCTTACCAAACCTTCGTTCGCACACAGCTAAAATTTGCCTCGGCGGTGTGGTCTCTCCTCATCAGAAGTACCTCATTAGCAAGCTAGAGTCAGTTCAAAACAGGGCCGCTCGATTTATATAACTTAACTACGACCAAGATTTCAGTGTTACTAACCGTAAGCAAGAACTTGATCTACAGCCATTAGAAACCCGCCACTCCGTTTCACTTTTATGTTTGTCTGCTTCATAAATATGTTCGTGTTCTGCCACGTCAGCAATTACCGATTCAAACCCCTACGCGTACATCACGACGTTTGCACAACAGTCTAAGTATTAGGCGTACGTTTGGAAGGCCTCGGTGTTTTAATTCGTCTGTTCTACCTGGCGCAATTACACTATGGAATAATCGTCCTGAAGCCATTGTCACAATCACCAACCGTAAACTCTTTTATGAACAACTAAACAGACAGTTGCTTAAAACTTCGATTAGTGGCTAGATAGAAATTTTAATTTTGTGTGATGATTACCTTTTCGTTACTGCTTTACAGCTTTCGGCCTGTATTTTACCTTTGCATTCATTCTCTGTGCTTAGTGTTAATTATACCTATTGCTTTGTATCCCCCCTCACGCAATGCTTCTTCGGTAGCCCTGTGATGTCTTATAAATTAATTAATTAATGAATTATCAATTATTAATTATTAATTAATTAATTAATTAATGCACTGGTTACAGGGTATCGTACTCGCGTGCCCAAAACTTGCGCCGACATATCAGAACTTCGGTTCTACAGGACGGCGCTTTTGCGCGACTGATTTCAAAGGTGCAACAGCGAAAACATAATTTCAAGCAATTTTCGGAGCAGCAAAGTGATACTTTTGGAGCACTGAATTCGAAATTCCGAACAGGTTAAGGGGAAAAAACATGTATTCCTGCTCATGAAATACCAAATTCGGAGTAGTAACAAAAAGAAGCCTTACATTTATATAAAAAAATATGTATAAACCATTCAACATCACCTAAACCGCGCAGTGTGAACATGAGCACTGCTATTTCAATGAAAGTAGTATTTTGAACCACCACGCTGAGCAAAGAATTAAAAAGAACACATTAGCATTAGCTGAGCCTGTCAAATCATTTGACAGACCTTGCGAATTCAAATATCAGTCTACCGAGCTCGCGACCTTGAAATTTGGGAGATTCATAAAACTGAGGAGTAGGTGTGAGAAAAAAAAACTCTGGCACACAATTCGTTTTTTTTTTTATGGAAGCAGAAATATTATACACTGCTTCAAATCGTCGCTAGTATCTTATTTAGACGTCAGTAATTATACTGGTGCTCGAATTGTGCGGCGTAAAAACGCACGAGAAACTGAGCAAAATGTACTAGCGCTGACAACCCCTTCGAAATGTTTATACGCTTTTCCTCAAAACAACTGCGATATATGTGGCTCGGGCAGCTTAAATCGGCCCTGCGACACTATTTGAGCATGTATTTTTCGTTGGTTCTTCTGATACTGGGGAACGCACCGATATCGTTGCGCACATGGCAAAATCGACCCTGTCATCATTTTATTTCGCGGGACAAACTACCTCGATTTCAGACTACACCGACACACATAAGCTATTTTTGTTACAGAAGGTGCCGTCATGTCATGCGACGTGACGACAAACAGCGTTCACATTTGATTTGCCTGACACAAGAAATAGCGTGCAATTGATTTATATGTGAGGTTTAACGTCCCAAAACCACTATATGATTATGAGAGACGCCGTAGTGGAGGGCTCCGGAAATTTAGACCACCTGGGGTTCTTTAACGTGCACCCAAATCTGAGCACACGGGCCTACAACATTTCCGCCTCCATCGGAAATGCAGCCGCCACAGCCGGGATTCGAACCCGCGCCCTGCGGGTCAGCAGCGGAGTACCTTAGCCAATAGACCACCGCGGCGTAGCAAGAAATAGCGTGCAATAATTATATGGTGGTAGTTAGGCCATTCGAGTGAATGCTAAAAATAGCAAAAGCCTTTTTTATACTTTCTCAGAAAGAAATCATTCTTGTTTTTAAATAATGTATTTTCAGAACAACCAACACAACACTTAGCCTGCGAACGACGCTATGATACGCCAGCAACTATAGGCGGAAACGCATGTCACGTTTTTAGCGGGCCGAAAATGCGACAGGCGGTGGGCGTTGCCATAAAACGCGTCTTATGCAAGCCGAGATGTGACCGCACCCAAAGCGCGTGTGTGTGCATCTTACACAGTGGCTGTGTTCCAATTCTTAGACAGCACGTAGACACTCTAAGCAGACTGCTTAGAAGACAGCATCGAGCCCATGCTGTCCGAGAATTATAACACTTCTGGAGGGCTTTTACGCGATAATACGCCACCTCGCGTCGAGAAGAAAAAGCTAAAATAAACAAACGTAACAGCTGTTTTTTCTGGCTTATTTAGTGTTTAAATCAAAAATAAATAAACGTTACTCACATTGAGCGTCTGGGAAAGCGGGTGCTTGTGTGCAGACGACCATTTTGGCGAGATTTGATCTATCTGAGAGATTCGCTGAGCCGCCATCTTGTTTAGACAGCAAAGTAGCCTGCATCGTATTTGTCTACGATGCAGCGGCTGTTCATTTTGCCGGCTACGTGAGAATTTGAATGGGACTTAAGATGACCGCCGTCAATTTAGCTATCTATTTAGCCGTCTACGGTGAGTATTGGAACACACCCAGTGTAACCGTGGTATGCGTCTGCTACTCGACGCACGTTGCTCGTAGTAACCATGCTTACTACGCCGTCAAAAACAAAAAAAGCGGTAGCGAGGTATTGTGGGAAGGCCACCATGAGGTGATTTTTCCGGTATGTCTTTATGAGACGCGCGCTGTGATTGGAAGCGGTCTTTGACGTCAGCAGGCGAGTGAAATGCAAAAGAGAACGTTTCTCGTCGTATTCTGCTCGAGTTTTGAAGTTTGAGGACTCCTAACTTCACTGTCCGTGCACCAATTTGCATCCTTCTTGTTGCATTCGTCTCAGTAATCATCGCTACACGCGTTCTGGTGCTAAATATAAGGCTGTCCGAAAAGTGTCGCAGGGCCCCTTAAGAACCAAAGCCAAGAAACTTTATAACTGCTACACCACCATCCTTTTTTTTTTTCACCGTGAGATTAGATGCCGCTTCGGCTTGTTTGCAAGGCGCGTTATACCCCCGACACACGGCGACCACCAAACTCTGTTAAACTCCATCAACGTAAAGCTCCGTTAGGTAGTTCGACAGAGATGGAGTTGTATCAGTATCACACGGCAATGACAAGGTTGCAATAGTTGCCGCGAGGGGGCTCAGCCGGCACTGTTTGAGTTTCACACAAGTATCCCAATTTCATCTCTAGGTGCTTTTTTGTGAATCTTCGTTATGCGGTTTTTACGAAAACACAAAATTAAGTACGCCTAAAGGTAACAAACCAATAAAAATTATTTCAAATGGAAACACATTCACTAATTGTAGCTATGCTGGCAGCGATGATGGCCGCCTTGGGCCTCACGCTATGTTTGTTTACAATTGTGCTGTGCTCGGTGACTAGTTGGTTTTGTAGCCCATGTACCAATGTTCTTGTGTTTCCTTCCCTTCTGAGCGCATCCCAAGTCACCCTTGTATTAGGTCTGGTCCCATTACCCATTCCTGCAGTCGTCGAAGCAGGTGACAATGATGCAGCGCTGTCAGTCAATCCTCTCCCGGGCCCATGCAAACACGGCGACGACAAGAACCGCACGCATGAACGATGCGCTCCACACCGCGTCAAAGAAACACACGTTATGAATGAGTACTGCAACAAAAGAACGTTTAATGTTGCCAAAATGTATTTATTGTTGTCATTGAGGCAAATTGGTGCTTGAATTTTTTTTGACCTACCGGTACTGGGAACAAGAGTACCCCGTTCCGCTGCAAAGGGAGATCGTTGAGCGTCCTTTGCGAAATGCTCCGTTTACCTTCGTTTGCGTAAGGGTTGCCGTGTGACACGCACCGCATCTGTCTTGTCGTAAGGACGAAAGAGCTAAATGGTGTTCCCGGGTGCCCGTGTGACAGGGGTATTGGATTGCATTGGATAAACTTTTATTTGGTCCTCCAAAACACAGATCACTGTGTTGCGGGCAGCTCCCACGTGGGGACTGAGATGCCAAGCTCCTCAGCCGCCTCGCGGGCTTGGTGGACAGCCCAGAGCTGATCTGCCAAGGACGAGCTGCGGATTGCCGCCTCCCATCTGGCAGAGGTGATGTGCGATAAATGAGCGAATTTGGTGCACTGCCAGAGCATGTGTTCTAATGAAGCTATTTCCCCACAATTTGGACAAATATTACTTGGGTATAGGTCAGGGTACATGATGTGTAACATTTTCAAAGTAGGGTACATCCGCGTTTGCAAAAGCCTTAATGTAAGTGCTTGGGGCCGGGTTAGATTTTTGTGAGGTGGAGGGAAAATCCTTCTAGACAGGTAGAAATCTTTAGTGAGCTCGTTCTATGTTGTAAAAATTTCCCGGTTATCCCCTTCACCGGTAGAACGAATCCCCGGGAAGGCGCGGTTGGAGAGGCCACGCGCCGCCTCATGTGCTGCTTCATTGAGATTGGGAGGGGAATCGTTGATTTGTCCAAGGTGAGCTGGGAGCCAACTCAGAAGATGATGTGTTATGTTCTCGCCTTGCAGTATTCTCAGCGTTTGTTCAGAGACCGTACCCTTGGCGAACGCCCGTAGTGCTGCCATGGAATCACTGTAGACGACTTCAATGTTATCCATCTTGAGTGCTAAGGCGATGGGCACCTGCTCCGCAATGATTGGGTCAACTCAGCGACGGTCAGGGAGACCGTCGCTGAGTTGACGACATGGCCAGCCCCATCGACCACCACTGCCACAAACGCTTTCCCATTGGCGTAGGAAGCCGCGTCAACAAATACGACCACTCGTTCCTCGTTTGAGACTTGACGAAGTATAGACCTGGCCCTCGCTACTCTTCTTCCGACGTTGTGTTCTGGATGCATGTTTCTTGGTATAGGAGATATTGGACAGGTAAAGTAACAACGGCGCGAGCCCGCTGGCCCGGCGACGGCACCAGATATCTATCGCCAGGACTGTGGGAGGGACGACGCAACTTCAAGACAAAAATTTATGCTTACTATGTCTCTGCTGAGGCAATCAATGTGAGCCCTGGCAACGCCGGCATTCGCAGCACGTCGAACTTGTTCGCGGGAGTGAAACGCGGCGTATATGCTTGCAGCTTTAGTTCTTAAAATGCCATAACCGCGTTTTCGGTCTAGGAAATTTACATTTCTCGCGAAGTGTTGGTGGCTACAGCAATGCATTTTTGTCGAAGTTCTGTCGTTCCACCGATATATAGATATCCGCTGCGGTCAGCGGACGGATGGGCGCGCAGCGTTGTTACTTTATCTGGTCGATCGCGTCTCGCGAACGTAGGGCGGGTGCCTAAAATATTTTAAGTATATTCTAGGCACTATAGTTCAGGTCTGCGCGCTTTGACTGATGGCGCAAGCTGCAGGTGGCTGAGGTGACTTGCATTTCTCGCCAAAATTAGCGCAGCCGAAAAAAATTTTCTGGCTGGATGGGCATTCTGGCGCAGCGTGACGCGATTTGAGCGAATTTCGCGGTTTTGGTGAAGCTCGGCACAACGATCGGGAATGGTATCAAATTGGCGCAATTGGCGCAGCTGTTGCACCCCTGTGATTTCCATGCGTTGGAAGTTTCGCGATGCGTGCACCGAAATCGGAAACGCGGACAAAACTTCATAAAACCGCCATTTGAGTTTTAAGCGACAGTCGTTTTCCCAAGAAGGTTAAAGTAATATTTAATCTTTCTCAGTTTCTCCGCATGTAATGCATACTTTTGACGGTGGAGCATCGCCCATTCGGAAATACGCGCAAGTGATAGTTAAATTCGCTGAGCTAAATTCGCCGAATTCAGACGGTCTCTCCACCAATGGTTTGCAATTAAAATGCTGCACGCACCTCTGCAGCTGCAGTGAAAAGCCGGTTTATTTTCCAATCTTTTTTTTTTCTCGCTCTCTCTTATTTCAGACTAACAAAAACAAAAACAAATATAAACTCCAGACAAACGCGACATTGGCGTCTAGAGCCACTCCGGTTTTATGGCAGACGTAAAATGAAATTGCGCATCGCGAGCTGCGCACGCGGAGATATCTATGTAACAGCACCATCTGCGTGCCAATGCACCTTAAAGGAAGAACGCCCACTTAAACTATTAATGAATGGCTGTATACGTTAAAGTGGAGTCCATCGTTTTTGTGAAGAAAAGTACACGCCTACTTACGAAAAAGAAAAGATTTTCTGCAGCTGGTTTGTCGAATAAAAACTAGATGGTACGATCACAATGCGGCCGACCCCCTATACCGTGACTATAGTGAACCAGAACATACTCTATATAAAGTTCACTATAACCGTGACTTTTGCCAACGCTGCTCAGTGTGTCTCCATCGACGTCACGTCGTCTGCGCGCACGCAAGTAAAGGCCTGACCACACGTTCGCGTTGCAGCGAGTCGACGCGCGGCTTTCTGACGCGGCACCGCGCCCTCTCTCTCCATAGACGTCAGACTCTCCAGTATTGCAGATACGAGGCGCCACCTGTCGGATTGATTGATTGATATGTGGGGTTTAACGTCCCAAAACCACTATATGATTATGAGAGACGCCGTAGTGAAGGGCTCCGGAAATTTCGACCACCTGGGGTTCTTTAACGTGCACCCATATCTGAGCACACGGGCCTACAACATTTCCGCCTCCATCGGAAATGCAGCCGCCGCAGCCGGGATGCGCCACCTGTCGGAGCAGTTATGGGTAGTGCAAGGCCCGACTCCATTCCACAGCTTTCTGCGCTACAAGGTGCAACTGTGTCGTGTGCGGAACAAAAATTGAGCAATAAATATTAGGCATGTTCAAGTAGTGAGTACTCAGAAAAAGAGCCACTATAGCTCTTCTCCGATATTCGCACGCAAAACCGAACCTATAGTGCTTGCTGAGCAGAACTGGACGCGCAAGCGAAGTGCTTGCTGGATCACTCTCCAGAACGACGGCGGAAGCAAGAGCAGACGCAACAGCAACGTGCTCTACGAAGAAAGGCCTCACAAGACGCTACTGTTACGTTGTGAATAGCCAGGAACCTAAAGGACTTCAGTTTTACTGATTTCCCAGATTTCTATCTATCTATCTATCTATCTATCTATCTATCTATCTATCTATCTATCTATCTATCTATCTATCTATCTATCTATCTATCTATCTATCTATCTATCTATCTATCTGTCTGTCTGTCTGTCTGTCTGTCTGTCTGTCTGTCTGTCTGTCTGTCTGTCTGTCTGTCTGTCTGTCTGTCTGTCTATCTCGAACTCCAGCCACAGAGCCACGCCAGGTCTGAGAATTACTTTTCTAATAGACCATGTTCGAGAAACGTCAATTCTGTTTGGAGTACTGGCTATACAATTTTACAAACATTGCATATGTACTCCTACGATACAGCAGTCACATCGGGCTAACGCATATTGTAGTTAGCTGCCATCCTCTGAAGTTGATTTATGTATCAGTGTTTCAGGCTACATCATCCTCGTTAGCCCCAGCGCTTCATATCAGCTTACCGCTTCTGGTGTTGGTAATAACATCCACGTTGCTGTTATCAACACTACACAACTGTAAACAAGGAAGGAGGAAGTAACAAAAAGGGAGAAGGCAGGGAGGTTAACCAGAAAGACATCCGGTTGGCTACCCTACACTTGGGGATAAAGGAAGGGGACAAGAAAGACGAGAAAGAGGAAAGAGAGGAAAAAAAGGGGGGTGGGGGAGAGACTGACAGTAATTTCACTGCAGCGTGTAGAACTCTACCGCATGTCAGAGGCGTTCACACAAGCCTGTCTTTCTCAGGAAACGCAGCAGGGCTTTCACTGCCTTGTGGGCTGTCGAGGCATGTGTACGTTGCTGTAATAGCACCTGCACAGAAAGAGGCCGATCATCCAGTCGCCGCATTGCGTTGGCAAGTACTTGTCTCTCTGAGGCAAATCGAGGACAATGACACAGCAGGTGTTCGATATTTTCATCGGTGCCGCAAACATCGCACGCCGCACTGTCAGTAAGTCTGATTAACGTGGTATAAGCTTTCGTGAAAGCAACTCCCAGCCAAAGGCGATAGAGGAGCGAAGCTTCACGTCGATGTAGGCCGGGTGGATGCCGGAGTTGTAGTGAAGGGTCGAGCTCGTGCAGTCGTGTACGTCGTATGCTTGGTGTGTTCCACTCAGTCAGTGTGAGACTGCGGGCCAGTTGACGAATCTGCCTCGCCGCATCCGCTCTTGAAAGCGGTATCAGAACGCTGTTCGCTTCTTTATGTGACGTGCGAGCAGCATGATCTGCAGAATCATTGCCGCCTATACCACTATGCCCAGGTAACCACTGAAAGACGATGTCATGGCCTTTTTGTATTAACAGGTGGTGAAGTTTCACGGTTTGGTAGGTCAACTGGTCGTGGCATCCGCGTCGGAGAACTGATATCAGGCACTGTAACGCTGGTTTTGAGTCAGAAAACACAGCCCGTTTACCTGGTCTTTCTTCTGAATTGATGTGTTCCAGTGCATTGCGCAGAGCCTCGAGTTCTGCCGTCGTCGAACTTGTCACATGTGAAGTCTTAAAACACCGAGTTATCCCTTGTGATGGTATAACCACTGCTCCACCTGAACTAGACAGCGTAGTAGAGCCATCCGTGTAAATGTGAACGTGGTTACTGTAGTTTTCTTCCAATAGGGATAGACTCAGTTGTTTCAGGGCATGTGTCGGTAAGTCCGATTTTCTCCTCATTCCTGGAATCATTAAGTGAACTCGCGGCCGGCTCAAGCTCCAAGGAGGAAGCAGTGGCTTTGAAGCAGGTGCGTATGTCTCAGCAAACGATGAACGATGCTTGGAGACAATAGTGCCGTATGTCGTGCGGGGCCTTTCAGCAGCTAGGCTCGCCAGGTGGTGAGAAGGGGTCCTGGCGTAATGCCTGAGGTGCATGCGCATTGTCTCGGCAATAATATGCGTATTTATCGAGTGATCTTGAGCGATGGCAATGGTTTCAGCCGTTGAAGCACTGCGGGGTATTCCAAGGCATATCTTAAGTGCTTGGGCTTGAATGCTCTGAATTGCGCGCAGGTTGGTCTTGCCGGTGTTAGACATTGCAGGTAAGCTGTACCGTAAGAATCCGATAAACAGCACTCTGTACAGTTGTAGCATGGATGATATGGGCACTCCCCAATTTTTTCCTGCAAGGAATTTGAGCATGTGGCATGTTGCGATCAGCCGCTTCTTCACATAATTCACGTGTGGAGTCCACGACAGGTTTCTATCTATTATGACTCCCAAGAACCTGTGGCTTCTGCTGAACGATATGTATTCTTCATTAATCGATATACTGTAAGCAGACATTGGTTTCCGCGTGAACGCTACCACTGCACATTTTCCGCAGGACATCTCGAGGCCTTGTTTACGAAGATAGCATGACGCCGTTGTAGCAGCCTTCTGAAGGCGGGCGCGAAGCTGAGGCCTTGTCACACCTGATGTCCAAATGCAGATGTCATCAGCATAGACAGAAAGTTCTACAGTGCTAGGTAGCTGCTCGACTAGACCAATGAGAGTTAGGTTGAAAAGGGTAGGGCTTAGCACTCCTCCCTGAGGAACTCCTCGGCTGCTGTAATAATCAGGTGTTGGGCCATTCGCTGTCATCACGTAAAATGATCTCAGCTGTAAGTAGCTGTACACCCACATATATATCTTGCCACCAAGACCTACTGTTTCCAAAGCACTAAGGATGGCTTCATGGGTGACATTGTCGTAAGCCCCCTTAACGTCTAGAAACAGGGCGGCGCACAGTCTCTTACAGGCTTTCTGGTGTTGAACATATGTAACCAGATCAACAACGTTGTCGATTGACGAATGGCCGCGCCTGAATCCGGTCATGGATACTGGATAGATTTCGTAGTGCTCTAAATACCACTCCATTCGTGTTAGAATCATTCGTTCCATCGTTTTTCCCACACAACTGGCAAGTGCGATAGGACGGTATGAGGCAATATCCAAAGGAGATTTACCAGCCTTTAGAAGTGGAATGAGGCGACTTGACTTCCATGCCTGGGGAACAGTACCAGTCTGCCAGGAGTCGTTGTATAGGCGTAAGAGTGCCTTCCGAGCTTCGTCTCCAAGATTACAAAGGGCACGATAGGTAATGCCGTCAGGACCGGGTGCTGAAGAACGTCTGCACAGAGCCAGTGCCGCCTCTAGCTCATCCATAGAAAACTGGCATTCCATACGGAGATCACGTGAGGGCGGTGGGTTGTCAAAACTTCCCGTTCTTGATACTGTGAAATTGGAATCACCGGCAATTCTTCTACAGAAAGATTCTGCGACGTCAATCTCTCTGCATCGAAGGTGAGGTGCCAGAGATGTAAACGGGTGTCGCTGACCCAAGGTTGTGCTAAGACCCCGGACAGTTCGCCATATCAGTGATAGGGGCTTTCGTGGATCCAACGACTCGCAAAAGGATGTCCAACGTCGCCTAGCCAGTTTATCCATGTGCCGCTGCATTTTCTTTTGAATGCGTCTAGCCAGCCTCAAATCATCCATGCACTTTGTCCGTCGGTACCTTCGTTCTGCACGACGGCGTATTGCGCGAAGTTTCTCAAGCTCGATGTCGAAATCGGTGCGCTTGTGACTAGTCAAATGTGTATGCGTGGTATTCTGCAGGACATCCTTTATCGAGTCCTCTAGGTTATATGATGAGCCGTCGGTACAGCAGTATTCCATTAACATTTTGAATTTCGGCCAATCGGTGTACTTGAGCCCTCTTGAGGACTTGGGGCTGGTGAAACCTTTCTATACACAGGTAAGTTGGTATATGGTCGCTGCCCCGCGTTTCCAGATCCGAAAACCAGTGCACTTTCCTGATAAGTGAGCGAGAAACCAATGTAAGGTCTAGGCAGCTGCTATAGGCTGATCCGCGTAAATATGTAGGGCTTCCATCGTTACAAACGCAGAGTTCGTACTCCGAGGCTAGGGACACCAATTTTCTTCCTCTAGAGTTGTCCAAGGAGCTTCCCCATAGGAAATGGTGGGCATTGAAGTCACCAGTGATCACCCATGGCCTTGGAGTCGATGTCAGAATACCGCGTAAGCGCTCGCAGTCAAGGCGGCTTGATGGAGATAAGTAAGCTCCGATAATCGTGAAAGCAACCTTATCCTTCTTCACAGTAAGGCACACATACTGATTCCCTTCATCAGGCGAGACTCTGTGGTGAACGTAAGTGAGGTCATGACGCATGAATACAATAACTTTGCTGCAGTCTCTGTGAGTGGAGGACATAAAGCACTCATATCCTGACAGCTTGATTGAAGCACACAGGTTGGGTTCACAAATCACAATAATGGGGAAGCGGTTCACAAATACAAATTGTCTAAAGTCAGACATGCGCGACTTCAGTCCTCTGGCGTTCCACTGAAAGACAGATGCATTCTTGACTTCTGCTCGAAACGACGGTGCCTCGCTGGCCATGGTTTTACCTTAGAGCTGCAAGCACCGGACTCAGGGTGTCCAGCACATGCAGTGCGGTCTGCGCAGCAGAAGTCTTCATATTACTCAGTAGGACACGCATGGTACTCATCAGCGATTGCAGCAAGCTTATCACTTGATCTTCATTCATCGCATCACTGGTTTGAGGGGTCGTCGAGGGCGGCGGGATTTGATGCAGCTCCGAAGTAGGTTGACGTCGTGGAAGAGAGGGCCACTGTTCGGAAGGCGCGACTGCTGTCCCTTTCTTCTGTTTGGCAGCATCCGTCTTCAGTGAGCTCGGTGTTTGTGGGTCAGCCTCTTTGATAGAGGATGACATCTCTCTATCGGTAGAGGCGTTTTTTCGTGATGGTCTTCGCCCACGACGCCGTCGTCGGCGTAGTGTAGCGGCAGCTTCCCTGTGCGTTGAATTGTCCCGCACCATACGCCTGAGTACCGCGTGCTCGTTTCGCACCCGCGGGCAATCTTTGGATGAGGCCTCATGAGCGCCGTGGCAGTTTGGACATCGTAGTATGGTAGCACTGCAGGCGTCTTTTGAGTGAGACTCAGCGCACCGCGGACACACAACTTTGTTCTCACAGACACCTTTTACGTGTCCCATCTTGAAGCACTTGTAGCATTGCAGTGGCTTCGGTATGTAAGGACGCACTGAGTGGCGAACATGGCCAACTTTGACATACGAGGGAAGGCTGTCTCCCTCGAACACAAGCCTCAAGCAGCGTGAGTTGCCGAGTCTGGCAATGTGCGTAATGCGGGTGCCTTCAGTCGCTGGCTTTATTAGTAGTGGCAGGTCATTAGTTGAGATGGAAAGATCCACATCATAAATGACGCCAACAGTGCCATTACAACCAGTAGCGACCATTGGCCGAACTTTCACGTTGCCGATTTCTGTTATGTGCCGAAGGCTTTGCAGTGCGCTACGGTGCATAACGTCTACAGCAAGGACATTCTTTCGTGCATTGATCCTCACGTCTTTGATCTCATTCGGCGCGGTTTCCTCGAGAAGCACAGAAAGAACTTGCCTGTTGAGGAGTCGCAAGTTAGATGCAGGGTCTTCAGGCATAAACAGCATGGTGTGCGGCCACCGCTGTGGTGCAGTCTTAACGGTGGAAACACTTGCCGACGATGCCATCCACAGCAGCCTTCGTTTTGTAGATCAATTCATGACGACCGTGAAGTCATCATCCGATGACTCAAAGCCGTCCGAATACAAATCGGTTGCCTCACTGTCGGTGTCGCTCGACGCGTTGCTACGCTTCCTGGACGACGAAGTCCGGCGCGACGGTTGTAGGCCTGGAGCATTCTCAGGTGTGTCCTGAAGCATCACCGCAAAGGAGGGAGCGGCAGCTCCCAGGATTTCCAGGAAAACAAATTGAAAACACTGAGACACGGGCACAAGCGTTCTGTGAGAGAATCACTTCGTCCACTGTAAACAACTGGTCACATAAAACATATGCGGCTGTTTAACGTATGTCTCTGCGTGCAGTTTCACATATCTTTAGTGCCACTCCGTGTCGTTTCGCTCAATATAAACATTACCACACAGTCACGTTCCATCCGCATACTTGGAATAACATCGATTCCCAAGGTGCGTGGGATCTGCCGAATTTTTCTCTCGCCTGTGGCATCTGCGATTGCCCGAACTTAGTCAGAGGCTTTTATTTTGCCTTTCGTTGCACACCTAGAAAGTGGACGCGCACGTATGTCATTTTTCAATACCTAAAAACGGGAGACAATCATCAACAGAACATCAGAGGATGCGTAAAAACGCACAGGACGCGAGAAGTAGATAGAGAATGCAAAGGCGAGACTCACCGGGGCCACGATAAAGAGAGCTTCGTAGCACTGGTCGTAACATGCACTGCTCATTTGTACGGCGGAAAGTTTAAATTTAAGGGTTCGTTTTCTTTGTTAGACAAAATATAAATGATAACTAATACACACAACAATGCCAGGGAAAGTATAGGGCATGTTATTAGAAGTAATTGTAATGTAAACGTGCAGAAAAGTGAACGAGAAGGTAATTTGCCACCAGCAGAATCACAACCTCCGGTATTTGAATAACACGTCCGATGCTCTACTACTGATAAGTGGTGGCGGTCATCCCTCTGTTCAATGTATAGGGTATAAATGTGCATTTATACGTGGGGGTATCATTCGGCGCCACCTGTCGCCACTTCGGCGAGTGTGGTACAATATTTTTTTGCCTGTTTTGGCGTCAAGTATTACGTGTTCTTGCAGAAGGGTTCACAGGCGGGCTAGTTCTCTCCAGTTTTTTTCCCTTTCTCATCTTTCTGGTATATAATTTCTCTGAATGAACTGAGTTTCAGTCTGCGCTTGTTTGTCTCTTCTCTTGTGTCCCGTTAGTTTGCGCTTCCAATTTTTTTCATTATGAATTTCGTGTTCTTATTACGAGATGGCAGGTGAACAATAATCCCTCGCATACAACCTCAAAGCATCAACTCTGCCAGAACTATCAGAACGAGACTCTCGCTATGAATGAAGGAATGAGGCCAAATGATCAATCCATCAATTGTCACAAAAAACAAAGAAAAAAAAACAGGGCAACATATGATGCGCGAAGAATGGGTCTGTTTTTTTTTTCAAAAAAAAAATAACATTCATCGACAGCTGGTACAGATTGCCACGACTAAGATAAGATGAAGGGTCAGAGTACTTGACTGTACATAGTTGACACTCATGCTCCTGTGTGTACTTCCTCTCATTTTCGTGTTGTTTTTCGTGTTCAATCAGCGCGTCGCAAGTGTCAACGAGAAAAGATAGTTATGCATCCGCTACTGCTTCATAAATGGAGGCTTATTTTCAATACATAATCATTTGTTCTGTCTGGATGTTGTTCTTCGTTTTTCAGTCACTGGTTTCCCCTGTCGAAAAGCATCAACTGACTCGCCCAGCAAGCCACACTACTGGAAAGAATGAAATATGGAACATAATTGTCAGCCGGCTGTAACCAATTACGGATGGAATAACGAGAGTCGAGACCACGGCCGATATTTTGTCGCCGATCAAGTGGACCGACCAACACACTCTCCAAAACCAAAAACACGAGCAAGCCAACGAGCATAGTGGCGCCACC
This sequence comes from Rhipicephalus annulatus, assembly GCA_013436015.1. Lineage (NCBI taxonomy): Eukaryota > Metazoa > Arthropoda > Arachnida > Ixodida > Ixodidae > Rhipicephalus > Rhipicephalus annulatus. Next base: position 48,703 of record WOVY01004078.1, read on the forward strand.
TGTGGATGACCAGCGAGACCCAACACATCTTACGCATTTGTGCGACAGGGGGCGCGACCATCATGCAAGGCGCTTGAAAAATCACTCTCGGCACCCTCGCTCTGGCGCCAGATTTGAAACGCAAAGAGGACTGGCGGTGCTAGTCAGGGTTACCGGGTTTGGGTACTTTTAAGCCGATTCGGCTATTTCTTAGGCCAATGGCGGCAAAAAATCGTCTTGGGTATTTGGCTCTTTTGCAGCTACTTTCCTGCCCCTGAATGTGAGCTAAATTGTCACTCCCTGGCGACGTTCCAGCCGTTCGTGTTCGAGGATGTGGTGCGATAACAAGGCCGTAAATGCGCGCTTTCAACTCCGAAAATTAAACTTGACACTTTGATTACGCAGATAATGAATTAACGAGAAAGACGGTGCAGCTCGAAAAGCATGTGTAAAATGTCAATGATTGAAACCGTAACATAAATATAAAAAACTACACGTCAGCAAGCAACCTGTCAGCAAAGCGGGCCTCACCCCCACACAAACACACAACATGCTTTCGGATGGATGGCTAGGCCTCAGCAGGAACTGCTGCATGGAGACTCATCTAGTTGATCACCCATTGCTTTCAACCGCTGTTGAAAGTGAACAGGCATCGAAAAAAAACACCTCGTATCGAGAACGATCTGCACTCAACTGAGTACAGATCGTTCTGGATACGGTGTGTTTTTTCTAATGTCCATTTCTAACGTCGCTAGAGACATTAGAAATAGATATCCAACATTTCAAGTAAGCTATGAAAACCCAGGGCACAATGGCCAATGACGTCCATACAAGCGGTACCAATAGCAGCAGTTGTCAGTGAGAGCATGGCTTGCCGCATTTGCCTCTTGTGTCCTGGATTTTAGTGCGCTCCTTCGCGACCAACAATCAATCCATTTGGGCCATCTGGTGAACTACTTGCATCATTTATTAGTTAAGGACTGCGACTCTGAATTAGCTATACCAAAACTCTTATTGTAAAAGTGTTAACAATTCAGCTTCAGCGCTAGAAATTGTGATCTTGAGCGGATTCGTCATGTAATTGTCATTTTGGTATTCGCAACTTCAAGTCATCTCTCACCCGCCACGCCGTCACGGTGGTCATGTGGTTATATGGCACTCGGCTGCTTGCTCGCAGGTCGCGGGGTGGATTCCCGCCCGCGTCGGCTGCACTTTTGGTCGCGACGAAAATGCTTAAGAACGATGTTCTTTTGAGAACCGTGTGTGATTTATATGCACTTTAAGGAACTCCAGGTGGTCAAAATTTCCGGAGCCTCACAAATCTGAGCACACGGTCCTATAGCATTTTCACCTCTATCGAAAATGCATCCGGCTGCGGCGGCTGCCTTTTCGATGGAGGCGAAAATGCTGTAAGCCCATGTGCTCAGAGTCGGCCTAAGTTGGCTACTTTTGGGCTGGTTTTACCAATTTCCCGGCTATTTCTGTCTTTCCGATGTTGCAACACTGGTGCTCGTACTCGTTTGTGCCGTATTTTGCCACACAAAAAAAAACAAAAACACAAGGCTGTTGAAATTTTGCCTTCATTGGCCTTGCAAACGTCTAACCCACACAAATTAGTAGATCGTCAGTCAAATCACTGCTCGGCAACGCAAATGAAGTTGCAGAAGAATAGAACTTGCGAGAAACAAACGTGTGGGCGCATTAAATAAAGCCACGCAGCTGCCGAAAGGCAATCAATGCCGTAAACAACGATCCCAGACACGAGCGGCGGCAATCGAAGGTATGATCATCAGAACGGTGAATTAGAAAACTTCCACGAATTCTTTTCCACTCTTTTAAAAAGGCTCCCGCACGCGTGGATACAAGCGCCTCAACATGTCTACGGTGCCTACCGCTGTTTACAAACATGGAATGGGTCTATACGCGGCCGTGCTTTCAAGCGCAGCCTATCTTCACTATGAATAACCAAACAGCCAAGTCAGCTATATGTACAGCTCGTGGGGCTGTACGTGACAAAACACAAAGCAGCATGCGATCCAGCTATGCAGGTCTGAGACTTGGGCGAGTTAGTAAGGATGGATTATTAGTAAAGCCGGGCAACAACAACAAAAAAAAACCGAAAGGCCACCGTAGTTTCTGTTGCCCCAAAGAAGTGTGCGGTGCTGTGAAGCAGTCTTATGGGTCGCCGCAAAAGATACGGCAAATATTATTATTATTATTATTATTATTATTATTATTATTATTATTATTATTATTATTATTATTATTATTATCTGTCTGGGGTCTAACGTCCCGAGGCAACGATATGATCATGATGAACGTTGTAGTGAAGGGCTCTGAAAATTCCAATTCACTGGGATTCTTTATCATCATCAGCCTGACTACGCCCACTTCAGAGCAAAGGCCTCTCCCATGATACGCCAATCGACCTGGTCTTGTGCTTTCCGTTGCCACGTTATACCTGCGAACGTTTTTATCTCATCGGCCCACCTAACCTTGACTCCCCTTCGAGCGTTTGCCTTCTCCGGCAATCCAGTAAGTTACCCTTAATGACCAGCGGCTATCCGGCTTACGAGTTATACGTGCCGGGCCCATGTCCATTTCTTCTTCTTGATTTCAACTATGATATCCTTAGAACCCCGTTTTTTTTTCCTGACCCACCGTGATATCTTCTTGTCTCTTAAGGTTACACCTATCCTTTTCCTTTCCATCGCTCGCTTCGTCATCCTAAATTTAAGTTGAATCCTCTTTGTAAGCTTTCAGGTTTTTCCTCCGTAGGTAAGTACCGGCAAGATGGCGCTGTTATATACCTTCCTATTGAAGGTTAGTGGCAAATCAACATTCATGAGTTGATCATGCTTGCCTAATGTTGTCCACATCATCCTTATTGTTCTAGTTATTTCACTCTCACAATCTAGCGCCATAAGCACCAGACCACTACGGCAGTGCCGTCCAACGAGACTATCCCGATTGAACTTTCAGAAACTTACCTCCTTTGCGTTTCCTTCGAAAGTAACGCAAACATTAATTTTAACACGAAAGTATTTTATGCGGGGGTACACCACGGTTCCGTTGACGTATTTATGTGAAGGATATTACGCTGTAAAATATATACGAACAGACTGCAAAGAAAAAGCAAACGAGAGGAAATGACTTAGCCGCGGGGGCGACGAACCACCGACCTCACGCTCCGCAGCGCGCGGCGCTGACAACTATAGGCCACGAAGCGTACGCTGTGAGAATCGCTATAACGGCAAGCCATTGTATACACACCAAATAGCTTTTCGCCGTTCTCAGAGCTGCGCAACTTCAGCGCGTTTTCGTCATCAGTAGCTATAGATGGCGCGACAGGCTCGCGTTCGATAGCATTGGGTGTTTGGGCGCGCATTAAAGGTCGTCCCCTCTCGCGTTTCGATGAGCGCGGGCCTCCACGGAGCGTGGTTTCTTCTGCGCGCGCGCTTATCTGACTCGCAATTCGGGAGAGCACGAAGGTCACTTAACTCGCTGCCACGGCCGCGTTTACGAAGTAAGCTGCTCATATGTGCACGCGGAGTTGGAATTGTATACTAAAGCACTTTTTTTGACTCATCCTGTGTATACTTGAGCGTTCGTTTCATGCATGTTTCTTTCTGTGTAAGCGGAGCGCTTTGAGTATCAAGCTGTGAGAGTTGTTAGTCTGCGCCGAGAGTATACGCTCATTTTTTGCGCGCTTTTTCTGCTTGAAATGCTTGCTGCAAACTTCGAGCTGCTTGCCGTTCTTCGCATCACTTCGCAGTTTGTTGCTGTAGCATACGCTAACTCGCCCTTGTGGCAAAACAATGCACAGTAAACGCTCAGCTACCTCTGTGAAGACACGTTTTACTTTCGTGTTATCTGATTCCTAGACAAAGAGATCAGCCACGTTTTTACTTGAACGGCAGCACCAATTTGAATCCCTCAAAGCATCACTAATTTCACGCATTTTCAATGGTCTTATCTCCTGAGAATGGCTCATTAATAGACCTCCATACTTTCTGACACACTTACTGTCAACTGTGCATCTATATGATGCAGTTGTATGGTGATGATAGACTTTGTATATATTTTTAAAAACTTGTCAAAATAGGCGCAGAATCGCCTTATCATTATGCAAAGCAGCGGACGCCAATAGGAAGGAACATGTCATTCTTCTTCTAGCAAGCAGGCGCTACGTGGAGCAGTGTATTTTATAGTCTTTTTAAGCAACATTGGCGTCGCTCGGAATGGCGACATTCAAATCACTCTCACGCCAAAGCAAATGAATAAATAAATAAACATTTTCTGGCGAGAAATCCTGGGAGATGTCAGATAGTACACAAATTGATTGCCCTCAAAATCTTTTTACAAAATAGAGAGCGCAGTGTCTAGGACATTTAGAATGAAATAGCACATCCTTCATTACGACGGCGTCGTCACGGGAGATCAGCTTTACTTCCCCCTCTCATATATATATATATATATATATATATATATATATATATATATATATATATATATATATATATATATATATATATATATATCCTAAGACGCGCACGCGCGAAGGGAAGAATATCACAGTGCTATATTTCGGGAAATAAAGAAAAAATTTTTAAATGCACTTTTCTTGAATGTCAAAGAAAGAGCACAATAGAAAAACAGAATTATGCACTTTTATAATACAACACAACACCTCGGCTACGCTCTTGTCAGTGAGAAATGAACTCGCGTGCACAAAAAAATACAGAATGTGGACAGGAACAAATGTAGAATTATTTGTAACAGAAGCGAACGAAAGATAAAAACACACACACACACACACACACACACACACACACACAGCATCCCGCAGAAGGCATTTAGCCAATTCCGTTCGAAACAGGCGCAGGCGAAGGATTAACGCCGCTCGATAGGCTTACGCAGAGACTCGAGGCGAGCTCGAAGCACTTCGCCAGCCTCGACGAGTGAGATGAAACAGCGGCCAGAATCGATGCCTGTGCACTGCTATACTGCAGAAAGAGCTGCACAAAATGCCCCGGCTCTCCCGAGAAATATATATATATATATATATATATATATATATATATATATATATATATATATATATATATATATATATATATATATATATATTATATATATATATATATATACTAGACCAATTGCTTCGACTAGAATTTTCACCATATATATGATTTCCTCGACTGGAGCCCTCTCCATGCTTACAACACTAAAGCCGCATTTCATCCGGCTGCAGCAGAGATGGGCGCCTACAACGCCCTCGCGAGATCCAAGGAGGGAATCCCCGTCTTCGATCGGCTCTCTCTCGCGCGCCTTCTGTGTTGATCTTCGATTTCCGAAGGGACGGTTTTCGAATGGATTGCACTCCCCGACAGCAACTGTGGGCTGCTCATTGTTTTCAGACCACGGAAGAAACCCCACGCGGCTGTTCACTCGACCGCTCAGCGTCATCCCCGGCCTTCCAACCCGCAACTTGTTCTTCCAGCGCCTGTCCAAACAATCCTCTCCATCCCCCACGATTACGGAGCGTACACAGTTAGTCGAGGTTGTGTTTGTCATTTGCGCGGTGTGCTAGGCGTCCAACCGCGTCCCCCTGATACCGCGGCCTTCCGGAACGAAAATAGCGAAGAAACAAAAGCGCCAGGCCTGCAGCAACGGCGCTCGACTGACGCTCGCGCCTTTTCCCACGTCACCGGTTGGCGTTTCGCTCGCCAGGGCTCAGTGCCTTTCTTTTATTTTTAGTTTTTTTTCTTGCAAGGTGGGGTTGGTGGTTCGGTGCCTAGTAGCAAGCGAAATCACTTTCCATTTGTCACAGTTTCGCCGCACGGGCGGAACGCAGTCCGCTGCGAGTCAACTGTCGTGGGTCTCTCTGATGCTCGCATGTCACTGCGACATCAGTATCACCACTTTCCCAAGGAGGCTGCCATGAATGGATGGATACTTCGAGCGCCCCCTTTATAACGGGGCGGTGACATGTGCAACACCAGACTCGCAAGAAAAAAATAAAAATAAAGCTTTGTTTTCATGTTGGCCTAGTGCCTGATCTAATTCGATTAAATCGATCTTAATAAAACAAAGTACAATATAAAAGTATGCTCCATCTCTCTGCTTCTTCAGGCAGAATGACCTCATTTTCGCACTATTTCTGTTCTTTATCTCTACCTTTATGTCACCAATACCCTAACCGTCCTTACTTGCATGCATCGCGGACATGTTCAGCTTTCCATCTGAAACACAAGGTCTCATGTAGGCTCGTGCCCACACGTATACCTGTGTGTATATCGCCGCATTCAATCAGAACAGGTTCCATCGTTTCCTTATCTCCCCCACAGAATTACATTGTTTCTCGTCTCTTTTGAATCTTGCTTTATAACTACGCATTCTAAGGCAACCCGACCTCGCTTCGAACAGTAAAGCACTTCCTCTTCAATTATCATAAAACCTCTCCCACCTTGTTTCGTTCTTGTCCTTTCGGTATGTTACTGAGAGCCGGTTTCTTTCCCATCACTGTC
>WOVY01004079.1:0-29663 GCA_013436015.1 Rhipicephalus annulatus
GCCGAAATACGCGACATCCTCGTGGGCCCGCCTGTAATACTCCATATACGACAGTCAAACAGGCTCTTCTTCACCGACTCGTCCCACCTAAGCATCGGCGCATCGAGCAACTTCCGTGCAACGAAGGGCTCAGGGACCGCCGTCCCACACAGTTTCTACGTCACCTGCAGCATCTGCTTGGGGACCAGTCGGACGGCTCGGAAACATCCATCCTACTACGTGGGTTGTTTGTACAGTGTCTTCCAACTACCATGCGAATAGTTCTTGTCCCAGCCTGATAAGCCGCGGTCGGAGCTGGCAGAAATGACCGATGACATGATGGACGTTGCTCCGGCAGTCATAAACGCTACCCCACACCTCTCTCTCGATTTCCGAAGCAGATTCCCTTCGAGAAACGGTAAAAATCTCACAGCTGAAGTCGCCAACTTGCGTCTGCAATCGCGGAGCATTCGCAACTTAAATGACCACCCTCGTCCACATTGACCATGTCTCACATCGGCTGCTCCGCAACGGCCCCTCCACCAGCCCGAGCACTGCTTTCCACCGCAGAACACCTGCTAATATCACCGGCGTTTTTGTGCCGCGGCTCGCAGATGTGCGCCACATTGCTCATGGCGCATGGAAAACGCTCCGGCCGATCGTCAATAACAGCGGTGGGCGATCAAGGTCAAGCATCAAGCCGCCTCTTTTACATCACCACCGACAGAACCACACGTCTGCGCTTGCTGATGGACACGGAAGCAGAAGTCAGCATAATTCCAGCGTCCAAAACTGACCGGCGTCTTTACTAGAAGTCAACTCCTTTACAAGCATCAATTCTTCGCTCATCGAACTTACGGGACAGAAGTCTCTGACCCTTGATCTCGGTCTTAAGAGGAAACTGCAGTGGTTATTTTGGATAACATACGTATGCTACACAATCTTAGGCGCCGATTTTCATCTGCTCGTGGATATGAACCGCTGTCGCCTGATGGATAGCTATACCGTTTATCGGTCAATGGTTTTCTGTCACGCGCTACGGCCCTCAACCCCACTTTCGTGAAACCACCCCGTCACCATATACAGCTCTGCTCAACGAGTTTCGGAGATTACAACGCAGTCTCCAATTAAGACCCCCAAGCACACTGTGACCCGCTGCATCGTTACCACAGGCCCCCGGTTCACTGCCCCCTCGCCGACTTGGCCCTGATAAACTTCGAATTGCTCGCAACGAGTTTGAGCATATGTTACAGTTGCAAATCATTCGTCCGTCATCAAGCTTGTGGTCGTTGGCGCTACACATGGTTCCCAAACAAAACAATTACTGGTGGCCCTGTAATTATTATCGAGCTCTCAATGCAGTCACCGTTCCAAGATCGATACCCGTTACCCAATATTCAAGACTGTACTGCCTTTTTAGCCGGCACAACTGTATACTCGAAGGTTGATTTTGTGAAAGCTTATCACCAGATCCCCGTTGAGCCTTCTGACATTACCAAAACTGCAGTAATTACCCCATTTGGGCTCTATGAGTATTTACGAATGCCTTTCGGTTGGAGAAATGCAGCTGAGACATTTCAGCGTTTTATAGGCGAAGTCACAAGAGGCTTGCCGTTTTCTTTCGCCTATATCAACGATCTTCTCTTTGCCAGCAAGGACGCTGAAACGCACAAGTCACATCTACGTCAGCTTTTCATTCTCGACTGCGTGATTACGACCTTGTCATCAATGTAGAAAAGTGTCAGTTTGGAGTCTCGGACATAGCATTCCTCGGACATCAGATCACTAAAGATGGCATCACTCCTCTACCTGACAAGGTTCAAGCTATCCTCGAGTACCCGCCTCCCACGCCCATACGCAGTCTACGACGTTTTCTCGGACTCGTCAATTTAAATCGCCGCTTCATCCCTACATGTTCTACACTGCTGCAGCCTCTAGAAGCAGTACTCTCTACTTCGCAAGCCGAGTCAGGCGCACTCCCTGGGACACGGTCGCGGATTCAGCTTTTGCCGCCGTTAAGACCAAGCTCGCCCAGGCCCTTCCTGCACCACCCTTCACCAACTGCTCCCACTTGCCCCATGGTGGACGCTTCTTGAGAAGCAGTTGGGGCCGCTCTTCATAAATAAATCAATGGTGCATGGGCTGCAATTTGCTTCTTTTCCCACAAGTTAGGCGACACTGAGCGCCGATATAGTACTTTTGGACGGGAGCTCCTCGCGGCCTACTTTGCGGTGAAGCATTTCAGGTACTTCCTTAAAGGGCGACAATTTACCATTTTACCGACCACAAGCCCCTTGTTTCGGCTTTACGTTCCTGCAGTGCCACGCACACTCCTAGAGAACTTTAACACCTTGCTTTCGTGCCGAATTCACCACAGACATACGTTATGTAAAAGGCAGCTTTAACAGTGCAGCGGACGCTCTCAGTCGTATCACCATCAATGCCACGACAGGCACCACCGACCTTTCATTGTCCTTGCTCGCGGAGGCACAAGCATTAGACTATGAGCTTCCACGACTCCGATCCTCTACTTCCCTCCGACTGGAACAAGTCAACTTTCCCGACGACGACGTTGTGCTTGGTGCGATGTTTCACACAACTGCACTCGTATCATGGTTCCTTCACAGCTTCGTCCTGCTGTTTTGACACCCTCTACTCCATCTGCCATCCAGGCGTAAGAGCTACGCAACATCTGGTCACTGAACGCTATGTCTGGCCGTGAATACGCGCTAACGTTCGTGACTGGGTTCGCACTTGCAGAGCATGTCAGCGTATCAAGGTGCAACGTTTCATCCAAGCTTCCATGGGGAAAATTCCCTCTCCCTGATGCACGTTTCGACATCATTCATTTGGACATTGTCGGGCCATTACCTCCATGTCGCGGAAATACGTATTTGCTTACGTGTATTGACAGGTACACTAGGTGGCCTGAAGCAGCTCCAATGCCTGACATCACGGCAGAAACAGTTGCTCGTACCTTTCTTGCTACCTGGATTAGCCATTTCGGTGTACCATCAACGGTGACTACTGATCGAGGCAGACAGTTTGAGTCAGCGCTTTTCACCTCTGTCACATCTCTACTGGGTTGTGCGCGTATTCACACAACTGCGTATCATCCAGCATCAAATGGCTTAGTGGAGAGACTCCATCGTCATCTAAAAACAGCACTCGCCTCGCAGCCTCACGCCGAAGATTCGGTATCACACCTCCCCATCGTGCTTCTCGGCCTGCGTTCAACACTTCGGCCAGAACTTGCCTGCTCTGTAGCCGAGATGGTTTATGGCTGCACACTTCGTTCGCCTGGTGACCTCATCAGCCCCATTACTACGCGGAGTGTTTCGGATCCATCTTCTTTTGTACAGCGTCTGCGGATCTTCATGCAAAACTTGCGCCCATCACCAACTTCAGCTCACACTAAGAACGACGTTTTTCTGACGGCAAACCTATAAGCATCTTCACACGTTTTTGTTCGTGTCGATGCGTCTCGCCGTGCTCTTCAAGCCTCGCTATGATGGTCCTTTCCCACTCATCAAGTGTTCTGAACATCATTTTACAATTCTGCGTAATGGGCATGAAGACAGAGTCAGCATTGAAAGGATCAAGCTCGCACCCATTCTGACAAGCTCCGTCTGAGCTTTTTTTTTCTTCAAGTGCCCACGGCCACTTGTCTGCAGGGGGGGGGGGGGGGTCCTATCTGTGGCATACTTTTCTTCTTCTTCTGGCACGACACACTTGGGACATAAGCTGGTAGTGGGTAGTCTGCTGAGGAGAAAAAAAAAGGAGTTGGAACAATGGTGGAGATACATAAATAAACCACGCTGTGTTTTCGGAACCGCGTTTCAGAGTGCTATAAGAGGAACCTATTACCATGGATTGTGATTAGAAGTTCTTTTATTGTTGTTCTTTTTAGAATGTTCTAAAAATAAAAGGCGTCACGACAATGAATGAAACAGTGCTCTAGAGTCTCAGGTTGGTTACAGAGTCTACAATTCACTGTCTAGGGTACGTATATTGATTTTTCATTCAGCCACGTTTCACTGACAGCGTGGAAGTGTGCGGTTTAAAAAAAATGTTTTCGATGACTGAGATATCCCCATTTTACGTACAGTGAAATAATCCATCGGGACCAGACAAAATCAAATATGGCTTTCGATAAACGGGTTCAAGGAAAGGTTGTTGACAAGTGCAGTGGTTAAATTTATTCTGTCAATAGTATACAAATAATCTAAGCTAAACCTGGCTTTCAAAAAATTGCAGTATCACCAATTTCTTTTAGGAATCCCCGCAACGGCAATTCCATAGCAGTGCTTGTGTCATGAATAAAAGGAAGGTGGTAACATAGACGGTTACGAAGAACCGTTAAAAGAAGGGGTGGCACACATCATTAAGGTAAAAAAGATCGCAACAACCAACTGTCGCACGAACAAAAGCACAAGGCTGAGGCCACCCTTTTCAAGCGGAAGAAAAAGATTGTCTCCTCTCATGCGTTCCCCGGAAGAGCTCCAAATAAAGCAGGCAAATATCCTATGAAAGGCTTGAACGTGCACACGAAAGCAGTACAACACCTGCAGAACATAAGTAAGCTTTGATGCAAGGAATTTACTGGACACTTTCGCTCCAGCGAAAATGCAAAGCTCCCATGCGTGCCATGTTGTCATCTTTCGGCGGATCGTAGATATCGCAGTCGTCCTGGGCCGTTGTTACGATAGTTATCAAGAGGCACACCAAGGTACTTCATAGGAGTCGCATTGCAATGGATATTTGTGAAGACCGAAGGAGTTTGGGTCCATATGCCAATCCATAATACGCTACTTTTATCAAAATTTATGCTGGCGCCAGCGACTTCACAGAAACGTAAAGTAGTAATGACTGCTTCTTGAACGCTGGGTTTATCAGCGCAAAAGAAGGCAATGTCATCTGCATAAGCTAGAACTTTAACTTCCTCGGCATCATATAGGTAGCCTCTTATGCTAGACTTCAGAAACCACTTTAACATACTGGTTTCAGATAATTGCAAAAAGCAAAGGTGAGAGCGGACATCTAAGACGTACAGATCAATTTAACTCTATTGTCTTCGAAAGTGTGCGATTAACAATTAGCCTAATTGTGCACTTCCTATAACAGAGTAAAATACCATAGTAAAGTACATCACCCAACTGCAGGTGTCTTAGGAGCCGGAACAAAAAAAGCATGCTGTACTTTATCAAATGCTTTAGCAAGGTATATTTCAAAGAGGGCTACTTGGTCCATGCTACCATCAATACACTCACGAACTGAACGTGCAATATGAATGTTTGCTGTATAGAGCGACCGCGAATTCCACAAGTCTGGTGGTCACCAACACATTTATTAATCGCTGTCTGTACCCGATTTGTCAACAATCTAGCAAATATTTTGTAGTCAACGTTACATAACGATATAGGCCTATATTCGTTAACTCTCTTTAATGCGTCAGGATTCACACTTTTTGAGATTAATCATGTATGGGCCTGATAGACAGAAGGAGGAAGTTCACCACGGTCATAAGTGTCTTTAAAAAGTTGCTCAAGGAAAGGTATCAAAAGTTCCTGAAAAGCTAAGTGAAATTCGCCACTTAGGCCATCTTGGCCAGGAGTTTTGTTTTTCTGCAACGTTGTTAATGCAAATCTAATTTCCTCTCTGGTTATGGGCCCATCTACAGTAAGTCTATCATCATCTTGTAACTGAGGCACAAGGACAATGAAGTGGTCAGCTTTTTCCTCAAATTCTCCTGAAGCTCAGCCGCGGTGAGCAAACTTTTGTAATAATCTTCAAATTCGGCTCTCATTTCACATGTCCTCGTGCAAAGAGAACCCCGCGACCCAATTTGTAGTATCTGTTTAGAAAGTGCATAACACTTTTCATCCCCGAGGGATTTTTGTGGGTTCCTTTTCAGTAAAATGGGTAACACGGAAACGAATTTTTGCACCTCTGTATAATTTTTGCACCTCTGTCTTGTTTCACAAGATATATTACCACAATTCAGTCCTTAAGAATAAATGGATAACCCCTTCTTCTTACGTATCCGCTCGCATCGACCATCGTCATAAGGTTGGCATTCCCACATGCCACACCAACCTTTTTTACAATTCATTCATCCCCCGTACGTCTGCAAGTTGGAATCACCTTCCCCGATCTGTAGTCGAGATGTCTAATACCGCTATGTTTAAGGCTGCTATAACTAACCTGTCGCCATAATTTTTAGGAATACAGTATTTCAATTTTTCAGTAGACCTGTTAAGCTTTGTAGCTCTTCAATACCAGTTTTTGTTCTTATAATGTGCATTATTTCTTGTTGGTTTCCTTCACTGATCCATGTAACCACCAATTTTCCACTTTTTCAATATGTTGTGTAACCCACTCCCCTCTTTAATGCCCTCGGGCCCTGAGGGTATTGAATAAATAAATAAATAAATAAATAAATAAATAAATTCGCATCGTGTTTTTGTATCCGTGCTCCAATCACGTTTATGTCGTCCACGTACAATCCGGGCTGTTGACTTTTAAAAGTAAGGAGCTTAAGAAGTAAATCATAAAAATAACGTTTTTCAGCTTTTTTTTCTTCGCGCTATTTTCACATGAAATACTAATTGCCTGACACTGAACACCTTCTTTGAACCTTTCCCGTTGAGCGAAAATTGGCAGCTGTTGACACTGTTTACCTCTTGTACCAATTCTCTTACTACTTTAAATAAACAATTTTCGTGCAATAACTGTTTATTAAGCTTCCATAGGTCCCAGTTTAGAGGAGTTTTACGAATATTTTCATGACCCCAAGAAACAGTGACCAAGCAATGATCTGTAAAAATAAGGGCTTTACAGCATAAATATGAATGTGAGACCATAAGCTTAGAGATACATACACACGGTCAAGTCGAGCATGAGAGGTGCTTTGAAAGAGCGTGAACCTCACCGAGGAAGGTGCATGCGCTCCCAAATAAATTGTAGTCATTCAATAATTTCTGCAGTAAGTTTGCACTTGCATCATAACGATTTGTTATGCATAAATGATCTCTCACGTCACAAACACAATTAAAGTTACCAAAAACTATCTTTTTTTTCGATGTTTAGCAGCGAAGTTGTCAGCGACTTGTTGTCAAACTTGCCTTAGGCAGGCTTCATGTCGGCAAATCAATCGTGCTATACGACTGATAAAGCGTTTCAAAAGAGCGAAATAACAACTAGTCGTCACAAAATGCGATTAGCATAACGTGTGGACCATCCAATGCTTCAACCCATTACAAAAGCTTAATCTTGTTTCCCTATTAAATGTGGCACCTACCCACTGCAGGCATGAATCCCCATCGTCGTCAGCCACTGCATGGACAAATGGCACAAAGTTCTTTGCAAGTGTTCGATTGATACATTAGGTTTAACGTCCCTAACCTCCATGTGATTATGAGGGACGCCGTAGTGGATGATTCCGGAAATTTCGACCACTTGGGGTTCTTTAACGTGCACCCAAATCTGAGCACAAGGGCCTACAACATTTTCGCCTCCATCGGAAATGCAGCAGCCGCACCCGTGATTAGATCCCACGACCTGCGGGTCCGAAGCCGAGTACCTGAGCCACTAGATGTTTGGCGGGGCATCCAGGCCTTGCAAGTGTTCAGTAGATACCACGCTTTTCAGAAGAATGACGTAAAATATCTCACCGAATGCCAGCATACTACCCAAACGTTTATTATTGTAGCACTAGTGGATATTAAGCAAGTGTGCTTGCAGTACTTATTCAATGAGTGTTTTGAAAAGGCTCTGAAAGGCCGCTCCTCTAGCTTTCGCTGTGAGTGTGCTGCGCCTACCGCAAAGGCCTGGTGTTTTTCGGGGGGAAAGGTCATCATTTTGATATGAAGGTAGTACTGGGCAGGCTAATGGTCACTCTGTGCTCTGTACACGTCAAGCGAAAAAAATTCGAGGGGGGGGGGACGCGTGGGCGGCCTTGTATGCCACCCCCTGGGTACGCCACTGCTAAGTTCTTTTGTATACAATTGCCAGAATGTCCCCGCTCCTCGCGTGAGTATTGCTGATAAGCCTAAATTAAAGGCGCACCACAAAATTTGCGATGAATGCATATTAAAGTCCGATAGATAACAACTTTAAATGTGGGAAAGTTTTCATTGGTTAGTCACTGGAAAACGAAAACGTGTGAGCAGTTTGCCAATTTCAAAGAAGTGGCATATATTTCCGGTATTTGCAGTACTGTTATCATTATGCGCTAGCCTATATAAATTTCTAAAATCTCACTCAAATTTTCTGAAGTTTTCTTAACCATTCTTGCAGGCAAATGAGCAACGCTGAAATCGAGATTTCATATCGACTCATGCAAGGAAACCCGTGCACCAAAGAACCACGCGCAAACCTTTGTGTGTCAGCAGGTGCTAGGCAAAGCTTCACTCACTTTTAATTGCTATGCGGACCAAAGCTCCCTCATCACTTCCTTTCTTTCTCTGCTCAAAATATTAGCGTGGCGTGGAAAGTTTCTGTATATTCATATCGCAGAATATTCAAGCCTATATATAACATATTGTCGACTTTTTTGCTCATACCTTTTGCTGATGTGGGAAAAAACTTGAGAAGTAAATGGTGATAATAGAGCGTATTTGGGTCATAAAGTCTGTAATGTCTACTTTGAATTCACTTACTAGTTGATAGTTGCCATAGAAAACCGACAGATGGACGGGCGCACGCCTGGACAGATGTATGGACGGATGGGCGGGCGCACGAGCGGACACACGAACGGTTGGTTTCCCGGACGGACGGATGGTCTACTTTTATACTATATTTGTGTTCTGTAGAAGGTTTTGCGCACATATGTGGACCTGCGCTTCGACTGTGCACGGCACATTGACGAATTGAAACCGCATGGGCACAGTCTTGTCTTAAGGAGCTTCCCCCCTAACAACCGTATCAGTCGTGGTAATGTTCTGATTGGCACGAAACAGCTAAATATATTACCTGTGGAAACGCCAGTGGTCTTCGAGATTTTAACCATGCAAGGCCCAAGGTTTATTAATTGTGCGATCCCATGCTGAAAAAAACGAACGTAAGCAAGAGTTGCCATGCAGGAGCAAAAGATGGATAGCATGAGGCGTCGTTGCTGTACGTATCGAAAACCGAGGCTGATTCTCAATTCGCGTACGTATAGTGAAAGTGAAGTGAGCTTCAACGCAAAGCAATCGCGACTCGGCGTTGCCACCATGCTTTAGCAGATCACGCGGTGAGGGCCCTACCTGCAGCTGTCACTGAGCTTGCTCGCTAGTTGTTCACGCGCCCACGAGAAGCTCTCCGCAGAGCACTGGCCCCACGGTGCAGTGTTCAAGGTAGAAGTGGATGCCTCTGTACATCAGGAAGAGTATGCAAGGTTGTGCCGCCACTTGCCAAACCGACGGGAAAAAAAGCTTTGTTGAAAGGGACTAGTCAGGCACCACGATTCTACGTGAACAAACTATATGAATGCTCAGCCAGGCAGATAACCTTCGGTCTTAATCAAGGCTTCGACGAATGCGTAATATAATTTTGGAAGGCGAAGCTGAGGTAAGATCGCAGTCATCGTATCATGTCTGACACGGTCGTTAGCTTTACGATTGTACATCATCAATTAAGCTCTAATCCATCGAGTACCGTAGAGGGAAGCTGACCGAGCCCGTACTTCGTGGCGAAGTTGGCAGAAATCGAAGTCGCGCTTTATGATACCAGGAGTGCCCCTCATGTGGGAAGGGTCACAAGTATTCCATCAGTTCACAAAATTAAGGACATGGGTGCTAAGTCAGTGATATTGGGCGGTATAGTTTCTGGCTTTATAACATTGATCTCCTCCATGTGGCATTATGTATCAAGGCAGCTCTATCACTGTTGTAGTTGAAGCTAGCTCATGTTGTGACATATCGCACGAGTATTATTGCTTGTTTTTTGATGACACTGCTGTAGTAACACGTGGCTAAACAGCAAAATTAAAGAGTTCTGTGCCGACATATAATGACCACAGAGCCGCTAAATCGTGAATTCGAATTGAGGGCTATATTGTGTCTGTAAAGACGCTTAATGTGATTTGCCATGTATGGGTGGCGCCATTCCGGAGTCAAAATAGATTGAATGGGCTGGGTTGTGGTCCAAACTTGAATAATTAGTGTATGAGAATCCAGAAGATAGTGTTACATTTTGTGTACTGCAACACAGAACCTCAACAAGCTCCTTTCACTAGGTACTCTAAGAAATGCGCAATATTCAATGGAATATATGCTGCATCAGCAGCAGCTGTCGAAAAACATCACAGCATATCCACGAAGGTAATGATGATGAATGGGGCGAAGCGTCCATTCATCCATCCACATTTCCATTCATCCGTGCGTCAGTTCATCCGTACGTTCATCCGTACGTCCGGATAGATGGACGAACAGAGGAATGGATGCACGGACGGGTAGGCGGACTGATGGACATATGGACGGAAGGACGCATGGACGGGCGGACAAAAGCACGGATGGACAGACAGAAGCATGGACGCATGGACGGACGCAAGAAGCACCAACGAACAGATGGATAGATGGGTGAACGGACGGATTAATGGACACACGGACCGACGAATGGACGCTTGGCCCCACTCATCAACATTCAGTCCGTCGATATGCTGTGAAAACCACTAACGTCATCTGGCTATATCATGTCAAGAGCATATACACACAACGTCCTCTATTAAGCAACTCATAAGCTAGAGGTGGCTACATACTGCTACTATGACTACAGAGGAGGGAACGACCCACAGCCCAAGGAGCTTCGCCCCTAAAACTATATGCTAGAATTCTGCTCAATCGATATGTACGCCACTTAACAAACTTAAGGCGGACTGTGCATCAGAAAAGGCTTCTGTGTGAAAGAACTTCTTCTATAGCAAATGCTATGTATGAATATCAATGAAAAAGTATCCCATTATTCAGCGTCTACGTGGCGCGTATTCGTAATATCTCTTTATAATATACATATGTACGAAACATCTCTTTTTTTTTCACCTCGATCCTACGTTAACGCGCACCTTTGCTAGTCGTATGTATCGTAGCTATATCATGCTGAAACCGGGTATATCGTAAATAGGAAAATCGCGCCAACTCTGGAACGAGTGCACATTAAGTGCCGTACACGTGGCTTCTCTCAGTAGACCGCAAATGGCGGCATCGATCGCGGTGAACAACATTACCACTTTTTCTTACTTGGCTGACAAACCAGCACAGTCACCTATTCACACCCCCTCTGAGTGTTACGCAAACGTTACAATTCAGCTTTACGCCAGCTGCCGGCCTACTCTTGTATCAGGCCACGTGGTGTCTGTATTAGAGTCACTAATGAAGATAGAAGATATGTACGCATTTTAACGCGGCAACGTTCCAGAGATCGTTTCGCAGAAATTGTAATATCGGGGTCATTGGTTGTCAGCGCAAAATCGTCATCTTGTCCACGAAAGAAAAATTGAGACAGGTGCAAAAAAAATTAATAGCAGGAACTTCCGGGTTCAAGTGAAGACTGAACCCAAGCCGTTTCCGTGGCAAGCAGGTGTTTTACCCACAGCCATGGTTCTGATTGAAAATACAGTAAATATAGCTTCCGCTTCTTGAACATGAAATGAAAATAACGCTCACCGCATGCTGTACACAGGCTTCACAAAACATGTGTAACTGAAACTGGACTAACTTGCACGTGCTCCTGGTGAATCTTTAAAGGGCCACTCACCAGGCCCCATACCGAATTTTAGTTAGACAGTGGAACTTGTTGAGTGTCCGATGAGAAACATTTTGCCCCAAAAATTTCTTTGAATCGGTTCATCACGAGCGCAGAAAACAGGTTTTTGAAGCAGCGTGAAACGAGGATGAAAGAAGGCGAACTTCAAACCCTTGCCGCTCCTCCACGTAGCCTTCGCAAGCCAAATCTTTTGCCCGCCCTCTCCAGCATCCGACCATGAGGTGACGTGCGCATGACGCGCCCAAACAAGTCGAACCCCCGAGCACGCGAGCAGCGTTGCTTTGTTAACCAGCGTTATTTTGTGGTCTTCTGCCTGTTTCTGCAGGATGGTTTGGAAACGCTGGCTTAGACGTGGTAGAGTAGATGAGCACAATGAGTGCGGGAACGCGTAGGAGCGTTCCACGGCGGTCGTCTGCTCAATGTGCTGACCGCGGAGGCACGAACGCATGCGAAACGCTAGCACATTAGCTCCGCATCTCGTAGCATTTCACGGGAAAAATTGAAAGAAAAACGCTCACAATTTTTATTGTGTCTCATTATTTTTTTCAAGTTTTATTAATCTCTTAAAGCAACAAATACATAAACTACGCATGCTGTGTTGAATAATTTTTGCCAGGTCACGTGGTATATTGTTGACAACGTCAGAGCAGAGTCGTCTACGTTGATTGATATGTGGGGTTTAACGTCCCAAAACCACTCTATGATTATGAGAGACACCGTAGTGGAGGGCTCCGGAAATTTAGACCACCTGGGGTTCTTTAACGTGCACCCAAATCTGAGCACACGGGCCTACAACATTTCCGCCTCCATCGGAAATGCAGCCGCCGCAGCCGGGATTCGAACCCGCGCCCTGCGGGTCAGCAGCCGAGTACCTTAGCCACTAGACCACCGCGGCGGGGCAAGAGAGTCGTCTACGTAGAGGACCAACGTCACCGCATTGCCGTGTACGTAGGGCCATTCCTACGCCACGTCATGCCCTCAATCTCTAGGCGTGCGGCTGGCAGGAGGAAGAGAGAGCAGCGTTCATCTTGAAATTTGACCCATTTCCGCGGCACGTAGCGTTGCAAATTTTGACCGACGTGATCATGAACGCCTCGTCTACGCATTCCGCTTGTCAGCTCAAAATTTTCAAAGCAGGTGTGTTGCCCTTTAAGGGATCCTGCGATGCCTATGCAGCCATGAAATTCATAGTGTAGATTACTCATACTAACGCACCAACAATCATAATGAAAATCAGTGCTCGGAACTGAGTGTTATTAGTTTTTGAGCGTGAAAACACCACCAGACGACGTGGAAAAAAAAGGTTTGTTTTCGCATTTCACTTTGCCGCTCACATCAAAGGCTGGTTTCAATTCCCGAGTGCCTCTTGTAGAGACTTACTGGAAGTGTAGCCACTTAGTGGCTATTGCGCAGCGCACCTATAGCGTTGCTTTTCCTTTATTTTCAAATTTTAATCTTTAAAATATAGACCCTTCGCATATATTGAAGTATAGAATGTGTTACTGTAAATCATAGCTCGCAATAGTGTTGCTTAGCTGCAACAATTTAAATAATTGCATGGGATTAACGTGTCAGGCTAATAAAAACAAACAGGCTTTATCGTTAGCGCCACGTGATGAAGTATCGCTTCCAATGACATAAAAAGCCACTGTGTCTCTGTCGTGCTAAGTCATTTTGGTTTTTCCGTCAAAATAAAATTATAACAGCTTTCTTTCGTCGTTAACACTTGTGCAACATTATCGGTGCATTCAACAGTTCTAGAAGTAGCGATCAAAACCTTACGCTTAATTTGTGTCGCTAGGCGCCTTTAGTTATAGTCTGAATCTCCCAAGCACCCGTGTTAGATAATTGCTGATGTCAAATCTTCTGTGTAGCGCAATTAATAGTCTTTCGAACTTTATTCCTATTAGTGACTATAAACCGTATTCTTCTGTAGTGTTAGCAAGAATGTATGCACACCCTGCCTGAATTTCGCATTCCTTGTCAAGTCATCGTTGCATTTCGTTTGTTCTGATCAGTAATAAATATGCATTGCTGAATGACAATGAAGGCGACAAGTTGGTTTTGTTTCATTGCGATACAGAAGGCCTATCATGTTCTATCATGTTCCTCATGTTCTTTTGCTTCTACAGTTATCCCAGCGCTTTGTTTTACAGTTTAATGATTTTAGAAACGTATGCTAGCTTTGGAATCTTTATTGTCATACACTAATATTTCCTCCAACACTGCTGGCCAAAAAACAACATTGATTTTTTTCGCCAATGCCTACGTTTTTGTTCTGTCGGTCTGGAGAAAAACGACGTATAAACGTGTACTATGCGTAACGCTTCACGTCGACGATGAACGAGCGATGGTAACTGTGCTCTGCTCTGCAAGAACGTCAATTTCTGTGGCAAGGCAGCACTTCATTAAGCAGGAAAGAATCTTGCAATGTCTACGGTGGCGCTTCAAACGTTGGCGAAGAGCAGCTTAACTAACGTTGAAAGTTGGACAAATTGATGTGAGGTCTTCTGAAAAAAAATGGCGCCGCAGGACGGGACACGACGAAGGATAGAAACGACCAACAAGCGCAGATTGACAACTAATTTAGGCAATAATTTACAGGAAGGAACGTATCAATCCTTAATGACCACAGTAAGGATGTTGTCTTACTACCAATGAATATCAACCAAAACACAATGCCAGTCAAGGATTTCAAATAAACAATGACGGCCGCGTAGTAAACTGCAGCACATGGAACACGTATATTCCAAGTCTTTGTCGGGCAGGCTCCTAGAAGGAGTGCCGATACACCCGACTTTCCGTGTGCTCAGATTTGGGCGCACGTTAAAGAACCCCAGGTGGTCGAAATTTCCGGAGCCCTCCACTACGGCGTCTCTCATAATCATATGGTGGTTTTGGGACGTTAAACTTCACAAATCAATCAATACACCCGACTTTCCTTCTCCTGATGACGATGGGCTCTATTATCATATGGCCTATCATCTTTCTTTTTTTCTTAGAACAACTGTTCCGTCATCAAAGACGTGTTCACAACCCGTCAAAGCTTAAGGCAGGAAGGCTTCATAGGGATAAAAACACGAACGTCGTTTGAGCTTTGCGCACAAGACTAGAACACGTAATCAGGTGCCGTGATCAATGTGCTCAATCATGCGATAAGGAACGGAATGTTTGGCTGTCTGACGTATAGCTGTTTCAACCTATACTGAAGTGCCTTCTGGGTGCACAGTTTCTTCCTTTTGCTAATTGGCGAAGTACCCACTACTTGCTCGTAAACTTCCGCGAGCACCTACGCAGCTGCGTACTTTGTATTTGGAGAGAGCGCAAAGTTGGTTGCACAAACAACATGTTTGGACGCCTTGTGTGCCTCTAGATTTCTGCCTTGCAGAACCCTAGAAATGCGCATGTCTCTTAGACATATGTGTTACGCAGACATCTTCCACTGCAAGAAATTCCCATCGCATTTTTTTTTTCAAAGACGTTTCTAGGGATGACGTGGCTTTGTGGTAGAACGCCTGCTTGCCAAGCGAATAGCCCATGTTAAACCCCCTCTTCAAATGAAAATTTTCAATATTTATTTTATTATCATATTTGTGAATTTTCGGTCAAGCCTAAAAAGGTATTTTGCTCACAATTAATGACGCGATGCGGACGCTAAAATTTCTGCAAAACGAGGTCTCTAACAGTACCGCGTTAAAATTATTGGTAATACACATGGTCGGCTATGCTTGCAGTGCGGTGCGTACCACTACGTTGTTCACAGAAGGTAGAACCACCTGTATCCGTTTGTTGAGGGTGCATCCGACTTTTCGCGAGGCAACGATGGATCACAGAATTAATCACAACAAAAGCAAATTTACGAATCCACGGCAGATGATAAATGGGGCCAGCGGACACAGCATTTCGGCGTCGCCTTCACGCGTGCCTACCAGAGTAGGCGGATCTATACCACAGGATTTATCTGTAACACCTCTTAATTATTGTTTTTTCCTCTAATAGACGTTTTTCTACTACATTTCATTTTACTGTCAACGCAATGTTGCCTAGTAGTAAATGAATCCCACAGACCTCTCGTATCAAAAAGTGGCCAGCAGTAGCGCAAAGCTGAAACAAACGGTAGAGCTATTGTTCGGCGATGGTGATGGTGTCCCGGGGAAGACCATTCCAGTCCATGGTTGCTCGAAAAAACAAAGATGCAGAAAAAGTAGTGGTGTGTGATGATGGCCAGCAACCTGAAATTGATGACTGGTTTGATGAGATATGCATGTTGCCGCTGTTGCTATTAGTAGCAAGTTCTTGCAGGACATACAGTGTTCTTGCTATACTCGGAACAAAAATCAATAAACAACAGGGTGGCTTTTCGCCTTGGAGCCATCGGTCACTTTGTGGCTCACTTATACACGCTCCTTTGAGATCGCTCGCGTGAGCGTGGCGGGTAGGCGGTCTGCCGCGAGGTCACAATGACACGATGACTCCTTTGGCTGCGGGGGGTCATCTTTGACGGTGAGAGACCACACTGCTCTTGATTTCCAAGTAGTTGGAAGTAGTTATAATGGCTAGACGCTGTGCTGCGTGCTACCTACCTTTTTGTCTTGTGTTTAGACAACCTTTCTTTTTAATTGTATCGCTAAACAGCTGTTTGTCCCGTTTTGGTCGGTTTTCCACACCGCGACCGCGTCATGTGGCTTTCGTGCGAACATGTCACGCAAATAGTTACATGATTTTGCGTCATTTTCGTCATGTTACTGGTCCGCGATATTAGGTTGTTTTTTTTCAGTCACGTAACCAGTGTTACGACATACTAGTTGCGTGACGACTTGTTTCGTGTGGCCACGTGGTCTTGTTCAGATGGCTAAGTGCCACATGATGTTTGTCGTTTTCGCCACCTGACTATTTTTTACGTCATCTTACCTGATTTCATTCACGCGACTTAACTTTAGATCAAGTTACGTTATTTTAGTCGCGTGTCTAGCAGTTATGTTCCTTTTCATAGGAACACATCAAGTGAATATTTGTTACACGGTTTTGGCAGCAGCATATCTCGTGTCTAGGTATTGCGGGATCTCGAAATCTCTACTAATTTTACACTGATTTTAGTTACGGAACTGCTGTCACAAAGTATGACGTGATATTCGGGGCCTGAATCAATGTTACGTGATGTTACGTGGTTTTTCGTCTTATGAATACATGCCTAATATTTCATTATTTCAGTGAACTGGGTAGTACGTGTCGTTTCGTGATATTTAGTCAAGCGGGTGTTTTTATCTTATCTGACGAGATTTTTAGTCGCTAGTTGTTACCTGATGTAACGTGATTTGGTGGCCTGCCTATATGCTACTTGGTTTTTAGTCACGTGACCATTTTCGTGGCGTCACGTGGTTTTAGTTCTCGAGAAAGTTACTATACGTTGCGCGATTATTTAGCCCCGCGAATAGTTGTGATGCGGGGCTACATAGTTTTAGTTTCGTGACTGGTTGTCTCGTGACGTTACATGTTTTTTTCCCCTCACTAGCGCTTACGTGATGTTTGCACTACTTTTAGTCCCGTAACAGACTGGCTCATTGTGGTGATTGCAATTCGTGGTCTGACAAATCGGCGTATATGCTCTGGGAGCGCAAGCGGTGCCTGAAGACACTGAAGTGAGCTCGGAGCATTTCATGACGATCATAATCCGGTGAAGAAAAACGCATCAAGAGCTGTGTTCCCGTGAAATCACCTTCAAAGGGTCTTTAGGTTGAATAAAGTGTTGCCATGCTGCTAAACCTTCAAAGTGTTTCAAAAACCCCACTCTTTCACTCTCATATGAATATTAGCCTTTTGCTTTCACGTGCTGAAGCTTGTAAAATACCTCCTACTTTCATGCCTAAATGCAACATGCAAATACTGTTAACAATATTTAGGGCAACGTGCGTTTCATTCGGAGTTTTTAAAATAAGATTTACTTATATATAATGTCTTCAAAAAATTATTGAAGAATTTCTCAAGTTAAAACTTTACTGAATAAATGTCACGTTTCCTTCATATTCGTACCACACACTTTTATTTTCATGCGCAAAGTGCTGATGGTGTTGAACAATTTCAGTGGCTTGCTTCGGACATTTTTAGACTGCGGCATATATAGGCAGCGGACGCGTTCAACTACTTAGGACAGGTAGTAACCGAGGTAGTCTATTTAGGACAAGTACTAACGGCGGAGCCAAACCACGAGATAGAAGTACTAGGAGAATAAGTACTGAGAAGGTAAGTAAAGAAAGTAAGTACAGAAGGTAAGTACTGAGAAGGTAAGTAAAGAAAGCCTTGGAGGGAAAGCAAACAGCCAGGATCGCTGCTGAGGGTGAGGTAACATAAGATCTGTTGAAAGATAACGGAGAGATTATGTCCACTGAATTGGCCACCCTCTATGCGAAGTGTGTCTGGACGAGAAAAATATCAGAACTTTGGAAGAATGTTAACATCATCTTAATTCATAAGAAAGGAGACGTCAAAAACTGAAAAAATCACACGTCGATCAGCTAAATGTTCGTTCTCTACAAACATTTTAAGCAGTTAACAGTTAATACTGATAACCCCACTTTAGATTCTAGTTAACCGAAACAGCAAGCAGGGTGTTGTAGAAGGGTATCTGCAAACCTTATTCACATTACCTGCGCTTCGTCGATGACGTTACTTGCTGAGTAACTCAGGAGACGAATTGCAACTGATGATTACGGAGCTAGACAAGGAGAGCAGAAAAGTAGGTCTCAAGATTAATCTGTAACAAACGAAAGTAATGTATAACAACCTCGGAAGAGAACAGGGCTTCGATATACGTAATAGTGCACTTGGAGTTGTAAAAACCTATGTCTGCTTAGGACGGGTAATAACCGCGAAGACGAACCACGAGATTGAAGTAACTAGAAGAATAAGAATAGGATGGAGCCCATTTCACAAGCACTCTCATATCATGACTGGTAGATTGCTTCTATCCCTCAAGGGGAAGGTATATCAGCTGCATCTTGCTGGTGCTTAGCTATAGAGCTTAAATTGAGGACGACGCAGCGAGTTATGGAAAGAAAAATAATAAATCAAAGTAATGATGAATGTAGTGGGTCATGCGAATCTCGGCAAACACATTGTCAGTGCTAAGCACGAGACGCTCAGCCCGGACTGTCGCAGATTTCGCTAGCTAGGCCTACGCTCCTACCTGGTCTAGAATAACAGTTTTGGCTGTCTCAGTTCTTTATTATAATTGGTGGAGTTTGCGGGGTCTCCTTGCAATCCTGGAGTTGCGAAGCCGGACTCTACCTGCTGTCGTGACCACTGCATCTGCCACAAGCCCTCCTCCTATGGCTTCCCAGGCCATTGTGTGCTCCGGCGCGGTCCGTCAGCGGGATCCTCTCATATTCAGCGGCACTGAAAATTATGACGTCGACGACTGGGTGGCTACTTACGAACTGGTGTCTTGAAAAAATGGGATGAAGCCACGAGACTGGCCACTGTCGGCATTTACCTCAGTGGCATTGCCCACTTATGGCTTCGGAACCATGAGACCCGACGTTCCCACCTGGACAGCATTCAAGGAAAAGTTCAGCGAAGTCTTCGGTCGTCCTTCTGTCCACAAACTTCGTGCATAGCAGCACCTTCCATTGAGATCTCAACTGCCTGATGAGAACTTTACAAGTTACATAAAAGACGTCATTGACTTGTGCAAACGCGCCGATGTAAACATGACAGAGGCGGCCCGCATCAAGCATATTTTTAAAGGTATCCACGAGGACACCTTCCAGATGCTCATTTCCAGATGCTCATTTCGTTGGGCGCTGTACTCGCCCAACGAAAAGGGCTTACTTTTGGGAACTCAGTGGTGTGCATGAGGGCAGAGGTGCAATCGGGAATGGATGTAAATCAAAGGACTGTGGGACGCCTCGCATTGGGTGCTCACGGGAAGACGACAAACGAGGCTGTAAAGGGCGATATGGGGTGGGCAGGTTTTGAGGCGAGGGAAGCGCAGAGCAAAATAAGGTTCGAAGAAAGGCTAAGAAATATGAAGGAGAGTAGATGGGCAGAGAAGGTGTTCCGTTATTTGTACAGGAAGAGCGTGGACACACAGTGGAGAAAAAGAACTAGAAGACTCACTAGTAAATATACGGCTGGTATTGTAAGCCATATGTCAACAAAGAGCGTTAAGGGAAAAGTCAGGGAGGCGGAGAGGATTTACTGGATGGCAGCTATGGAGAAAAAACCGGCTTTGAGTAACTACCGAAAGGGCAAAAATGAAATAAGGAGGGAGGCATTTTACGATAATTCAAGGGGAAGCGCTTTAATGTTTGAAGCGAGATCGGGTTGCCTTAGAACGCGTAGTTATAAAGCAAGGTTCAGTAAAGAAGAAGAACAATGCACATGCTGCGGGAAAGATAAGGAAACGGCGGAGCATGTTCTGATTGAATGTGGAGATATCCACCCAGGTGTACGTTTGGGCACGAGCCTACAGGAAGCCTTGGGTTTTAGGGACAACAATGGAAAGCTGAACACACCCGCGATTGAAATAAGTAAGAGACGGCTAGAGTATTGGTGGCAGAAAATTAGAGAGAAAGGACAAAAATAAATATTGGAAAAATAAAATATGGACAGTGTGCCGTAAATGGCAGAGAACTTAAGCTGAAAATTTACATTTTTTTCCATTAAGATAGAATTTATCGAAGTAGAGGCATTAGGCCAACATCAAAAAAGAAAAAAGGGTTTTTTTTTTGTCGAGCCTGGTGGCATACTTGTCACCACCCCGTTATAAAGGGGACGCTCATAGCATCCATCTATCCATCCATCGAAAGCCTGGTTATCAAGAATATGTTTTTGCGTACGCGAGCCACACTCTTACAAGAACAGAAGCAAATTATTCGGTAACTGAGAAAGAATGCCTAGCGATTATCTGGGCCGTTACAAAATTTCGGCCTTATCTGTACGGCCACCCTTTCGATGTTGTTACCGACCACCACGCGCTCTGCTGGTTATCCTTCCTCAAAGATCCCTCAGGACGCTTGGCATGATGGGCTTTACGGCTCCAAGAGTACGACATCCGTGTCATTTATCGCTCAGGCCAGAAGCACGCCGATGCCGACGCTCTTTCGCGTTCGCCTGTTTCTACTGATATTGCGAGTGTCTCCATACAAGAGCTTTGTGTCTGGGGGGAGACGCAGGGGGCGCCGACCAGTGCGGACGCGAGAAGATCGGCTCCCGTTTCTGTTACTGTTTTCGTTAGGATTTTTGTGGTGCCTGTGCTCGAGCTGTGTTTCATTCGACGCAGTTTCTTCTGAGGATCACGTCGATACCAGACTTTTTTTGGTGAGTGGTCTTTTTGCTGAATTATTGGAACTTTTCTTGTGGAACGCGCCGCGGCTCGGCTAACCCTACCGGGCTCAGCCTAGCGTCGACAGCGAGGGGCGGGAGAAAAGGGGCAACATGCCCGAAGTAGAGATGGTGAAAGGAGAGTAAATCTCGCACGAAGAAGCCAATCGCCCGGGTTGGACGACAGCGCTGGGCAGGAACAAGAAAGCTCGTGTAGAAACGCCAGTTTCCGCGGGCAACGCATCACATGTGGGCTCGAAGGGAGGCCGCCGCACGGCAGCCCCGCAAGGTGCAATGAAGCGCCTCGCAGCTGCATCGAGGCTTTCCCGGCTGCCGAGGGACCACATAAGAATTATCGTCAGGCCGAGGGACGAGCTTGACGTCAGAAAAGTAAGCCAAATTAGGCTCGCACAGGCTATTGCCATGGCGGCTGCTCTTGCCCCGGCAGAGATGGAAGGGGACATCGTTTGCCCAAACATCGCCCAGAACATTCTCGTAGTCTCCACACCGGAGCAGAAGAATGCAAGCGCCTACGCCGCGATCCAACAGATTCGGATAAGTGAAGTAATGTACCATGTGGCGGCATATGTCGCGGCCCCCGATAACACCTGTAAAGGAGTCATACGAGGAGTGGACACTGACACCAGTGAGGCCCAGCTCCAAACGATGGTCGTCAACCAGTGAAATCCGAAGGCCCTAAAAGCCAAAAGGATCAAGAACACCACCACGGTGGTAGTGCTTTTCGACGGCATGAATGTACCAAACTATGTCATATGCGGCGTCAGCATGCTGCGCTGCATGCTCTACAAGCGCCAAACCGACGTGTGCTACGCGTGTGGAGGACTTGGTCACAGGGCCGATGTTTGCCCCAACCCCAACAAGAGGGTGTGCAAGGGCTGTGGGCTCGTGTCTCCACCCGACGATCACCAGTGCTCGCCGAAACGTGCCCTTTGCGGAAGCCCACATCCGACGGCAGACAGAACGTGCAAAGAACGCTTTCAAGTTCCTTACGTCGTGCGACGGAGAAGACGATGGCGCCGAAAGCGCGTCAAAAAGTCTCAGCAACAGCTGGCCGAAGAGGACCGGTCAAGGGATTCCAGCATGGCAAGCGCTCCCAGGCAGGGGCGTTCCGTCACGCCGGCTGGCCGCCGGCGCGACCGCTCCAGGGGCCGCGCTCGCACCAAAGGGCGCTCTTGCTCCCGGGCACGAATCCAGGAAGTACCTACCTGGGCGGATCGAGCCAAGCCGAAGCCAGCGGCGCCGCCACCAGAGGTAACGCGGGTACCGTTGCCAGAGCATAGGGAAGACAGGCCCCAGGGTAGCTAAGTTGATCCAAGAGAATGCTTGCCTTAAGGCAGAGATTCAACAGCTGATGGCCGACCTTGAGTCGTTCCGCAAACATTACTCCTCGCAGGGTGAGAGACAACAGATTCCCCCACCAGGGGACGTGCAGGCGCGCTCGGGAAAACGTAGGGCCTCACCCCCCAAGGGGAGTGGGATGCTATGGAGACAGAATCCAACAGCAAGGCTCTGGAAAGCATGCAGCAATCGATTAAACAACTGGCTGATAGCATGACTACCCTACTGAAAAGGGTGTCGTCTCTTGAAGGTACACAGGCAGCGCTAGCTACGGGTAGCTCGCCTCCGATAGGCCCGAACAGGGCACAGTCGCCTGCAGGCGCGGTAACAGTCAACCCGACAGGAGATTGGCTGTCTTAGAAGAGTAATTATGGCGGACAACACTAATGAACTGGTCGTGTGGCAGTGTAACTGTGCCAGTTTCAAAAGGCGCAGGGCTCTACTGCTGCACTTTATTGCTTTTCAGGCGGTCAAACCGCACGTAATTATGGTACAGGAAACTATCGGTGATGCGCTAACTTTCCCGGGCTATCGAGTCGTCTCGGTGCGCGAGCAAGGGAAGCGCGGTTTGGCAACCTTGGTCGCAAAAAAGTGCTCCTTTCAAGAACACAAACCACAGCTTGGCAACAGCAAGGCTGAGGTCATTATCCTCGAAATAATCCCCAACAGCTGGTTCAAGAACAGCGTATTCCTCCTGAATGTGTACAGCTCGCCGTCGGACAAGCGGCAGGGGTTCGCTTCGATCATGGCAAAAGCGGTGGCTCTGGCCAGGGGGCCCCCATCGTGATAGCGGGAGACTTTAATGCTCCGCACGACGCTTGGGGATACGCCAGGCAGTCCCCCAAAGGCAACAACCTCCTAAAAGCCGTATCTAGCTGTTCTCTTGAATTGAGTACGGACCCGCAATACCCGACAAGAATTGGCACATCGGTGGTCCGAGACACAACTCCAGACTTGGCGTTCATCAAGAACGTCGCCGGAACAGGGTGGCAAAATTTGCAAATAAATCTAGGTAGCGACCACTTCATAGTGGCTATTACCCTAGCAGTCAATGCAGCTCCGCCCAGGGAATTTAAAGTAACGGACTGGGGTGCCTTTCGTAAATTGTGGAAGGAGGACCAGGATGAATACGACAGCTTAGACAGCCTCTTTGCAAGGCTCAAGGAGGATGCTAATGCTGCGACCAAGGTTGTCAAAACGAACCTGAGGGTTTATCGGATGGATGCACGCCTCGCGCATCTCTTAGAGGCTAAGAATCCCATCCTGTCCCGGTGGAGGACGCAAAGGCTTATTCGCCGACTTCGAAAAAAAATTGCGCAACTCAATCGCGCGATCGAAGCCTACTCTATTGAACTCTCCAAACAGCAGTGGAATGAAGTATGTTCTTTGGTTGACGGACAGATGAGAGTGGGGGCCAAATAGAACCTCCTCAAACAATTACTTGATGAGTCACAGTCGAAGGGAAATCAGCGATTGGCTATTGACAGAATCGTTCACAACCAAAAAGCGAAGGGAGTGTCCGAAAAGGCCCTCCTGAAGAAGTTAGCGGACAGCTATCTTCCGCTGGGCCCTTCCGGCGATGCGGACTATCGGCATTACAGGGGTGGAATGGTGGCGGAGCTGGACGCACCTTTCACTGAACCAGAAATCTGTAAGGTCCTCCACGAGCTCAATGGACGCTCTGCACCGGGCCCGGATGGAATCTCAAATAAGCTCTTACGTAACTTGGATGGCAAATTCATCAAGAAGCTTACCAAGGAAGTCAACAAGATCTGGGAGACGGGGCATGTTCCCGAATCCTGGAAGACAGCTTCGGTAGCGCTTATCCCAAAGCCAGGCAAACCACTGGCTTTGGAGAACATGCGACCCATCTCGCTTACGTCCTGCGTAGGCAAGGTGGCCGAACATGCGATTCACCATCGGGTATCCGAGTACATAGAAAGCAGAGAGCTATTTCCACACAATATGGTAGGATTCAGATCTGCACTATCCACACAGGACGTGATGCTTCTTCTCAAAAGACAAATCATTGACAACAACACCAGGGATACTAGAGGCATACTAGCTCTAGACCTAGCCAAAGCTTTTGATAATATCTCGCACAAGTTCGTGCTTGAGGCAATTTCGGTTATGGGTCTAGGGCAACGGTTCCACGCATACGTTAGGTCTTTTCTCAGGGATCGCAGGGCTACCATTAGGATCGGTCAAATCCAATCCATGGAATTTACCTTGGGAGCGAGAGGCACCCCACAGGGGGCAGTTATCTCTCCTCTACTCTTCAATATTGCCATGAAGGGCCTCTCGGAGCGACTCGCTACGGTGCGCGGGGTTAACCATGCTCTCTACGCGGACGATATCACCGTGTGGTGCATGGGAGGGCCCGACGCCGGGGTAGAGCAGGCGCTCCAAGAGGCATTAGACATCACGGAGACCTTTCTAGTCGGTTCGGGCCTGAGCCTGTCATCGGCAAAGTCTGAGTTACTACTATACAGACCCACCCGACAAGGACTGAGGAACCTCACTCCTTTAGAACAGATTCCCATAGCTTTATACACACGGGATGGGCAGAACATACCCAGGGTGGATTCCATCAGGGTCCCCGGACTCCTGCTAGAGTCCAAGGGGGGCAACTCACGAACTATAGCCCGCATCACCTCCAAGACGGAGAACATGCTTAGGCTCATACTCAGAGTCTCGAACCGCAGGGGTGGGCTGAGCGAGAGCAATCTCCTTCGGCTCTATCAGGCATTTCTCATGAGCCACATTAATTATGTCGCTTCAGCGTTGCGCTGGTCCAAAAAAGAAGAGGCAAGAATTGATACACTAATGCGCAAAAGCATAAAGCGAGTTCTAGGCTTGCCTATTCACACTAGCACCGAGAAGCTCCTACAATTGGGCATGCATAACTCCCTCTCGGAGGTGATCGAGGCCCAGCAGATGGCTCAGGTCGTGCGACTATCGTCCTCGAGCGCTGGTAGGCGCATCCTGGAATCCATAGGCTGCGGTCCTACGGCGACTAACCAGCGTAATGTAACACTACCACCTTTGAACAGAGGCACGTTTTCGGTAGCTCCACTTCCAAGAAATGTCCACCCACAATACAATGTAGGGCGCCGCATAGCTCGGGCCCGTTCCTTATTAAAATCAGTTGCAAACTAACCGCATCTCGCGACATTTGTCGATGCAGCCCAGTACGGGCGTTCGGATCGCTTCGCAGTGGTCTCGGTCGATCATAGTGGCACACTCCTATGCTCTGCCTCGGTTAGAAAGGTTTCGGCGATGGTGGCTGAGCAAATCGCCATCGCCATAGCAATGAAGGACCCATCGCGTCCTAATGTCTTTACAGATTCGCGTTCCGCAGCTAGGGCTTTTGCCTCGGGCTCGATCTCGCGTGAGGCAGCGGCCATCCTCGGCTGTGAGGGGGCTGCCGGGTTTCACACCATAACATGGTTCCCGGCCCACATGGGGGCCAACGTACATCCTGATGTCCCCAACGCCAATGAGTTTGCCCATGACCGTGCGCGAGGTATCGCTCACCGCGGCGGTCCCGGCGGATTCGCAGGCGGGGACGCCGGAAGATACAGGGACTCGCTACTCACTTTCCACGAGATCATGACTCATTATCATCTATCTCGGAGGACTTTTCCACTTCCTCATCTTAAACTTACACGACCGCAATCATCGGCCTACAGGATGCTCCAAACGGGGGCTTTCCCTTCGCGTGGCAGGTTTAGCCATTTTTCGCTCAACATCGAGCCGCATTGTCCGGACTGCGGTGAGGCATATTGCTCATTACCTCATATGCTCTGGCAATGTCCTGCGTTACGTGACGCAGAGTTCAACAAAGAAGAGGACTGGGAGGAAGCCCTTAACAGCGGCGACCTCTTGGTTCAACTTCGGGCTGTCCAGAGGGCCTGCGAGAGGGCGGAGGGCCACGGTCTTCCGGTCCCTACGTGGGAGCGGCCCGCGACTGCTACGGATTCCCCCAAAAGGGGGTCGTTACAACGCAGTTCCTCCGGACCTGAATAAAGTTCTTTGTATGTCTGTCTGTCCATACAAGACAACTTCCTTCCACTATCAGGACCCGTCAACATGGCTGTGGAGCAGCGCAAAGATTCGTGGATTGCGTCTCTGATGTATTGCCTATTTGAAACACTCGCCCACCCGCCATCTCGAGCGCTACACCGACAAGCCTCTCACTTCGCCATCCGTGATGGAATACTTCATCGCCGAAACTACCACCCTGACGGTCGTAAGTGGCTACTCGTCATACCCAAGCATCTCCGTGCCAGCATATGTGCTGCTTTTCATGCCGATCCGCAGTGTGCGCACGCCGGTTTGTTTAAAACCTACGCCAGGCTACGTTTTCGGTTTTATTGTCGCGGCATGTAAACATTCGTTGAAAAGTACATCCAATCTTGCACAGAGTGCCAACCCCGCAAGCACGATCCTAGCCGTCCTGCTGCACCAATGCAGCCGTTACCGTGCCCAGTACGACCATTCGACCGAGTTGGAATAGACCTTTATGGTCTTCTACCATATACATCAACTGGGAATCGCTGGATTATTGTAGCGATCGACCATCTCACGCGATATGCAGAAACGGCCGCTCTACCAGCCGCGACGGCACGTGGGGTGGCGTCTTTCCTGCTGCAACGTTTTGTTCTGCGTCACGGCGCTCCACGTGAACTTTTGAGCGACCGAGGCCGCGTCTTTCTCGCAGATGTTATTCAAGAACTTCTAGCAGAATGCCATGTGATTCACCGCTGTACTACCGCATGTCGCCCACAAACAAATGGCTTGACCGAGCGTTTCAACCATACTCTTGGCGACATGCTTTTTATGTATGTCGCCTCCGACCACACCAACTGGAATCTTATCCTTCTCTACGTAACGTACGCTCACAACGCGGCACCTCAAGCGACGACAGGCTTTTCTCCCTTCTTTTTACTTTATGGTCGAGAACCATCATCTCCAATCGACACCATTTTACCCTACCGACCCGACTCATCCGAAGGAACACCAGTTTCCGAAGCCGCGCGGTATGCGGAAGAATGTCGACAATTAGCTCTACCCTTACAACACAAAAACAAGGGCTACAGAAATTTCGTCACGACGATGGACGGTCCAACTACCAATTTTCGCCCAGCTCTCTTGTTTGGCTGTGGGTGCCCCTCAGTGCTGCTCTTGGTACCTCCACAAAGTTTGTCAGCAGGTACCATGAACCTTATCGCGTCATAGAACAAACTTCCGCTGTTAACTACCTCACCGAACCCCTCACGGCCACTGTGGACCTGCGTCACCGAGGCCGCGAAATCGTACATGTCGATCGCCTCAAACCATATAACGAACCACTTGTCCTCACAATGCCTTAGAACACTTACTTGGCACCATCTTCAGCGAGGGGGGAATATGTAATAATGAATGTAGTGGGTCATGCAAATCTCGGCAAACACTTTGTCAGTGCTAAGCACGAGACGCTCGGCCCGGACTGTCGCTGATTTCGCTAGCTAGGCCTACACTCCTACCTGGTCTCGAATAACAGTTTTGACTCTCTCAGTTCTTTATTATAGGTGCAACTTTAAGAGGCAAGAAGAGATCAGAGTTGGTCAGGGAACCAACCGGGGTTAAGGATGTCTTAGTTGAAATCAAGAGTAAATGGACATAGGCTGGGCACGTAGCACTTAGACAGGGTAACCGCTTGTCATTAAGGGTAACTAATTGGATTTTCAGAGAAAGCAAGCGGGTTAGGGGGAGATAGGAAGTTACGTGAGCACATGAGATTAGGAAGTTTTCGGGTATAAAGAGGCAGCAGCAAGCACAGGGTAGAATTGACTGGTGGACGGTGGGAGATGCCTTTGCCCTGCACTGGACGTAATCAGGCCTATGATGACGATGACATTACCCAAACTTAGGTGATGGAGAAAAGGTGCTCAATATAGCTAATTCATTTATATAGCCTTCGTAGATTACAAGAGCTTAATTCGTTAGAGATATCACCGTCATTCAGGCACTGCGAGATCATGGCATGAATGAACCATTTACATGATGTTTACAGAAGTGTGTCCAAAATCCTCAGAACTCGGGCAAATGCAGTATTTGTTTGATGTCTTCTCAATAACCTCCTATGCGGAAGCAGGCATTTTAGAGGAGGAGGAACAGGAGGGAAAGCAAAGGCAGGAATGTTAATCAGTCTGGAGCGACTGGTATTCTACTTACTCTGGGGATAGGGATGAGGGAGTTTGAAAGATTAAAAGGGAGAGAGAGGAGACCTTGCACACGTGTTTGGGCTCACAAATGCTGATGATTTGGAACATGTTGTGCACTAACAGACGAAAGTCCGAAAGACAAGGTT
This sequence comes from Rhipicephalus annulatus, assembly GCA_013436015.1. Lineage (NCBI taxonomy): Eukaryota > Metazoa > Arthropoda > Arachnida > Ixodida > Ixodidae > Rhipicephalus > Rhipicephalus annulatus. The sequence continues at coordinate 28,760 of WOVY01004079.1, forward strand.
TTAGTACACTGGAGTTGCACTGAATGATGGATGCTTCCTTGACTTCTTAGAAATGATGGCGATCATAAGTCGTATTTCTACTCGAGCGATTTCAGTACTGGGCTTAAGGAATCCAGTACTTTGAGAGCGCTTCGAGCAGCTGTTGTCTTCACGTCCAACAAGATCTCACGGATGGCATCCATGAGAGAACGAAGCGCAGCTATGGCTTTGCCATCTTTCTTATATGTGTCATCGGCGGTTGGTGAAGACCCCTGAGAGGACGTTGTCTTCTGACGTTCTGTGGTTAGCGGATGACTTGGAAAAATAGGCCATTCTTCTGTAGAGATAGTCCTCTCCGCAGTGTTTTTTGAATTTGTCGGTCCTGTTGCGGCTTGACTTTCGTGCAGCAGTAGATGTGGCGCTGTTGTTTCGAGCTTGCGCAGTCCTTGAGCTCGAACGATGACACCTACGCCACTGCCGACGCCGGACTGCTTCGGCAACATCCCTGTGGGTTGAATTGTCTGTGACCATTTGCCAAGCACCACGTGCTCCTTTTTAATTCGAGGGCAGTCTTTCGATGAAGCATTGTGTGAGCCACTACTGTTACCGCATTTAAGAAATGTGATTTGACACGCATCTTTCGAATGGGGTTCTGCGCATCGGGGGCACCGCAGCGAGTTCGGGTACACGCTCTTGAGCGGAAAGTGCTTGTCTGTTGAGCAGTCACATGTTTCCTGAGGTCTTTTCTGACACGAAGATGATCACGTGTGGCCAGTGTTCATGACTTCATAGTCGCTGTACTTGCAGATGTGGGCTAGGCTGCATTGACGATCTTCCTCTTCGCCCTCTTGATCCAGGCAGGAATAAAATCATCGTCGGATTAGTCGTCTTCCGAGGCGGCAGAGTAGAGCTCTGTGTCCTCGCT
>WOVY01004080.1:0-81111 GCA_013436015.1 Rhipicephalus annulatus
GTGGCTAAGGTACTCGGCTGCTGACCCGCAGGACGCGGGTTCAAATCCCCGGCTGCGGCGGCTGCATTTCCGATGGAGGCGGAAATGTTGTAGGCCCGTGTGCTCAGATTTGGGTGCACGTTAAAGAACTACAGGTGGTCTAAATTTCCGGAGCCCTCCACTACGGCGTCTCTCATAATCATATGGTGGTTTTGGGACGTTAAACCCCACATATCAATCAATCAATCAATGCCTTGCTACTGTTACAAGCACGTTCCCCAACGCGGCTGATTTCCAGAGAGAACAATGCAAATATCTCAACTTGGATCTTCTTTTCGCCGCCGCACGTGCCTCCCAACACAGCGGTCGCTTTATTGTCCGAGACAAGTTGCTCTATAAAACTAACTACTCCGGACCTGGAGCACGTTTTCTTCTAGTTGTCCCCGAGAGCCTTCGCTCCGATGTTTTACGTGCCATGCATGAAGATGCGACGTCCGGTCACTTCAGCTTCATTAAAACGCTGAACCGCACGCAGGAACGCTTTTACTGGCCCAAGATGTACGAAAGGACGAAGCGTTACGTCGCTAGCTGCGAGACGTGCCAACGTCACAAGCGCCCGGCCACCGCTACACCAGGTCCCCTTCCGCCGTTTACACCACCAGCACACCTTTTGAACAAGTAGGAATTGAAATTATGGGTCCATTTCTGTTATTTAACAATAAGAAGCGTTAGATAATCGTCTGCGTGCATCATCTTACGCGGTATGCCAAAACCGCAGCCATTCCTTTTTCTACCGCTGCATCCGTGGCGGACTTCTTGCTTCACTCCGTGGTCCTTCGCCATGGCCCACCGCGTGTTATTATCAGCGACCGTGGCCGCCAGATCACGGCCGATGCCGTTGAAGAATTACTACGCATGTGCACGACACAGTTTCGTCATTCCACACCGTATCACCCACAGACGAATGGCCTCGTTGAACGAACAAACAGAACGCTGACCAACATGCTTGCCATGTACGTTTCTTCCAATCACAAGAACTGGGATGACGTGCTGCCTTTTATCACGTACACGTACAGCATGGCGAAACAAAAAACAACAAACTTTAGCCCATTTTATTTGTTGTACGCCTGGTTGCCTGTAAGCCATCTGGACACTTTCTTACCCTTCGTTCTACACAAGGACGATTCTTTATCGAACACCTTGTATCTCGCGGAAGAAGCCCGCTGAATCATTCGTCTTCGGACTCTGGCCTCTCAATTTCATTTGAAGGAATGGTACGACGACCGTCATGAACCAGTATCATTCGAAAAAGGTGACTTGGTGTTACTTTGGAGATTACAACGCAAGCGTGGATTGTGTCAAGAGCTTCTGTGACGATATTCAGTCCCATTTCTAGATCTCAAGCGTCTCAGCCAGCTCACCCACGTAATAGCTCGTCCTTTGTGTAATGGTCGACGATCGAGCACAACGCAGCTCACTCACATTTCTCCTCTAAAACCTTTCTACCCTTCTTGTGCATCAAAACTCGACCTACGGGCTTCGTATGCGTGCGGGGGAATGTAACGGACATGTGAAAGGCAGAGAAGCGAAAGAAAGGATTACGAAGAGGCTTGACAAAATTGGGTTTGGCAAAAACAGCTGTCTGGTCTTTTATCACGTATGCGTACAACACGTCAAAACATGAAACAACGAACTTCAGCCCATTTTATCTGTTTTACGCAAGGTTGCCACTAAGCCCTCTAGACACTTTCTTACCCTTCATTTTACACAATGATGACTCTGTATCAAACACCCTGTGCCTCGCAGAAGAAGCCCGTCGAATCGCTCGTCTTCGTAGTCTGGCCTCTCAACGTCGTTCGAAGGAACGATACGACGACCGTCACGAACCGGTTTTATTCAAAAAGGTGACTTGGTGTTACTTTGGACACCGCAACGCAAGCGTGGATTGTGTCAAAAGCTTCTGTGACGATATTCAGGCACATTTGTAGTTTTGGAGCGTCTAAGTCAGCTCACTTACGTAGCAGCTCTTCTGTCCAATGGTCGACGACTGAGCAGAACGCAGCTCACTCACGTTGCTCGCCTGAAACCTTTCTACCCTCCTTGAGCATCATAACTCACCCTACGGGCTTCGTCTGCTTGCGGGGGAATGTAACAGACTAGAAAAAGGTAAAGAAGAGAAGCAGAGGAAGACGAAGAGGCTTGGCACGATTGCAGTGTGCTGCCGCAAACGACCAGCGTTCACCTCCTGTAAATAAAACCATATATATAAATGATTTTATCATATATATATATATATATATATATATATATATATATATATATGTGTGTGTGTGTGTGTGTGTGTGTGTGTGTGTGTGTGTCGCTATGATCAATGGGAGACGTGGCCGGGCTCATACGCCATGTTTATTCTATTCTGACTTCTTCCTTCTCCGCTTCTACTTCTAACTCCTAACCACCGCTACCTTCTTACGTTACAGGGTTCCCCCTCCCCCCGGAAGAAGTGGTATCAGACACTTAACGAAACAACAAAAAACGGGTGTTAAAGCGAGTAAAAAATGTCCAAATGCGAAATGTTCATCATACCGTAACATGAGTCGACAGAATAGAGACCTGCCTGCCCCTTCATCAGTCGCTCAGCATCGACGCAGTTCTCCACAAGACACCCTGACCACACACGGACTACTGTACAAGCGCCTAGTATTACGCATCCACCAGCATCATGTCAGAACCATCTGCTGGCCTTGACATCCCCAAGTACACCGAATCAGCGGACGACGAATCCGTAGAAAACTGGTTCAACCTGTGCGAGCTCCACGCCACCGCTGCATCTTGTCCGGAACGGGAGATGATCACCATTTTCACTGACTACATCTCATGTGAGGCATTCAAATTTTACCTCACCTACATTTTTGAGAACGATGAGTCTTGGAAAAAGATCAAAGAAATTTGCATTTAAACCGTTCATTCGTCAAAACACCTGTTTCAAAGAATACGGTGAAGACCTGTCCATACCTCATCAGCGGAAGGCTTTTCAACTCACCCATCACAGTTATGCGAAGTCTTCCCGCAGTAAGCCCATTTTTCAAACGAGACCTCAGAGGAAATATACCACCATTGTACCATCATATGACTCTTCCGAAAAAACTTCACCCATTCGAACACTGACTTGTAACTTGCACGTCGCAACAGACAAGGTAAAGCCTCCCTATACCGAAAGGAATCTGGGAAATTTCGGTAAAAGACTCAACCTAAAGCCGGCTTTCCCAAAAGCAACGAAATCGGCATTTTCAACGTGTCCCCTGCACCACAACACCTCACATGTTACTAAACCACCCGAATCCCTTGATGCTTTTTGTCACATACAAGGTCCAAATGGTTTCGAACGTGTGACGGCATTACAAGTGACGAGCAGCTGAACTCTCACAATACCAGCCCACACCTTGACGTTCCGGACCAAGGTCGTTCGACAAACATTCTCAGTATATTCACACTGCAAAAAGAAAAACATGCCGTCAGAACCACCTGAAGCCATCTCTCTTGCGCTCTCATTGTCAAGTCATAACACAAATATGAATCAAAACACTGCAGAAATTTTTAATCCACCAACGCTGGCGCATTGTCATCTGACAGAAGCATTGACAATCATTGATGACTCACACCCATCTTGGGAGCTTTCTCATCAGTCTGTCACGCTACCTTCATTGCAAGACAAGCCCAACAGTACAGTATCCGTTTGCCTTTATCATGCAGGTACTCACCATGCGTTCAAAGTTGTTCCTGACGTTTCTCACGCCTGGCTTCATCAGACCGTCAACACGTGGCCTCGGTAGCTGCGCGAACGCACAGCCTAATCCGTTTGCCTTCATCATGCAGGTACTCACCATACCTTCAAAGTTGTTACTGCTGTTTCTCATCCCTGGCTTCATCGGACCGTCAACAATTCCCGCCCCCTTCCACAATAGCACTTCAAACTTGAATCCCGCTACTATCGCACCAGATCCAGCAATGGCGCCGCCACTGCAAACCTTGAGCCTCGACCACACGTGGCCTACTTCATCAAGACAGACATGATCTGCAGCCGCGACTCCAAAACAACCGCCCCTGTCCGCGCCGCATTGTAGGCTCGGTAGCTGTGCGAACGCGCAGCCTAAACCGTTTGCCTTCATCATGCAGGTACTCACCATGCCTTCAAAGTTGTTACTGCTGTTTCTCATCCCTGGCTTCATCGGACCGTCAACAATTCCCGCCCCCTTCCACAGTAGCACTTCAAACTTGAATCCCGCTACTATCGCACCAGATCCAGCAATGGCGCCGCCACTGCAAACCTTGAGCCTCGACCACACGTGGCCTACTCCATCAAGACAGACATGATCTGCAGCCTCGACTCCAAAGCAACCGCCCCTGTCCGCGCCGCATTGTAGGCTCGGTAGCTGTGCGAACGCGCAGCCTAAACCGTTTGCCTTCATCATGCAGGTACTCACCATGCCTTCAAAGTTGTTACTGCTGTTTCTCATCCCTGGCTTCATCGGACCGTCAACAATTCCCGCCCCCTTCCACAGTAGCACTTCAAACTTGAATCCCGCTACTATCGCACCAGATCCAGCAATGGCGCCGCCACTACAAACTTTGAGCCTCGACCACACGTGGCCTACTCCATCAAGACAGACATGATCTGCAGCCGCGACTACAAAACAACCACCCCTGTCCGCGCCGCATTGTGGGCTCGGTAGCTGCGCGAACGCGCCGCCTAAAGCGTTTGCCTTCATCATGCAGGTCAGTAACAGAAGTGCTTTTCTTGCTAAGAAATCGAGTAATTATTTTTTAGTTCAGCTGCCGAGCCCACGGTGCTGAGTTGTGATTATGGTGGAGTGTGCGCAGATCATACGCTCTTTTTTGCTTTTGGAGGGGGATGTCGAAACTAACCCTGGGTTTCCCACTGGCGAAGACTTGCTTACTGAATTGCAGAAGCTATCCGCTGGACAGAATAAACTTATTTGCGACATTCAGGAAATAAAAGCTAACTAAAACGATTGCCCATTGATTGCCAAACGTCGTCGTGGTTTTCTGGTATCTACTCATCCCGTAACGATGTGTAAACATATACGGTGCATGACGGCAGTGGTCAAACCTACCGAGACTGTCCTTATGATTGTTATATCGCAATAAAAATCAAACCGACCAGAATACATAGCAGTTCAGACACTGATCATGCTACAACTACGCATGGATAGTGACGCAACAAATTTTCACTACTAGTATCCGTAAAGTTTTGGTGCAATCACTCTTTTTCACGAGCCTGTCACTTGATAACTTAGTTCTTCCGCTGAACACGGCACAGCTTGTCTGTCATCGGCGACATTTGAACTGGTGGTTTTCTCAATTCGCGAATACATATTATCTTTGGTTCTGCTTGGTGAGTTTAAGTCTTGTGGAAAATCATAACTACCATCTTCGTCATCAGCAGCTTAAGCCACACGGGAGATCCATTATTTCTCTCTATTCGTGTGCCGGTGTCCATTATAACAATGAAGCACCTTGGTCTGTTGGCGTTCTGTATTACTACACCTGCAGCTTTACAGTCGTTAACCCACACACTGGTCACACACCGACAGCTGGGGTGAAATATTGTGAGCTGGATGCTGGTGACTGAAATTCCCCCTCTGCTTCTGCCTCACAGCATGATCTTTGTCGTGAAGTCGGTTCATGTTGACAATGCTGGGCGGAAGCTTTTTACGGTGCAGGAGAATCCTTGTACGCTGTGAGCGGTTTCTCACGAGGTTTGCTGGAGTTCGTCCTAAAGTTTCAGCGTGTCCCTGTATGCCAATAAGGTGAGGTAGAAGTCACTTGACTTCAGATCGAGACCTTGTGCCTCATTAAACATCCTCTTTACCTCTCCGTTTGCTTGTGGATATCCTGGGCTCAGCTTGATATGCCAGAACCCATATTCTTGAAAAAAAAGGGCGGAAAGTTGATGACCTGAACTGTGTTCGATTGTCTGACAACACTATTCCAGGAATACCATGCCGTGCAAAGATGCTTTTCAGGTGATTCACTACATGATCACTAGTCGTTGATGCCAGAAGAGCAACTTCTGGATATCGGGACAGGTAATCCACAACGACCAGATAGTCCCCACTTTTGATTTCGCAAAGGTCAGTTCCAACTTCCTTTCAAGGCAGCATCGGAGCGTGCACGGAATCATTGGCTGTGCAGCCACTTTGAGCGAAATACAGCATTCTCAGCAGTTTGTTACTAACTTCAATAGTTCGGAGCTGAGACCCGGACACCACACGGACTCACGCGCACGCTCCCAACATTTAGCTATGCCTAGGTGACCATCACAGAGGCGGCTCAGGACTTCAGCCCTTTGGCAATGCAGTATTACGAGGCGCATGCCTTTCACCTGAACACCTTACAAACCGAGATTGTTGCCCTGGATTGCCAGAATGGTCACATACGAGATTGAAGACAGCGATATCGTGGCCACCTGTTTCGACAGAAGCAAACCAAGGATAACATGGAAAATCTGCTGCCTAACTCTCCTGAAGTTTCTCGGAGCCACTAACCTCAGTCACTATATTGATGAACCCTTTAGCACAACGCTCAATTTCGGCCACAGGCGGTGCTCGCGAATCCTTCTAACTCGGTCAGACTGAAGCCCCTGATACAGATCTGCCAAGACGAGATCTTTCCCGGTTAAGTACTCTACCTTCTACATGAACACAATGGCCTGATTCGGAAGCGCTGAATACGCCGAGGAAGCAAATTAAGCACTGCTTTGACCAGCTGTGTTACGAGTGGTTTGTGGCCACTCTCGAACTGTACTTCGAGTTCTCAAATGTATCCTTCAAACCTCTCTGCGGCCCATGTTAGGGCTAGAGCTTCCTCCTCGATCTATACGTACCGAGCCACCGTTGGCGATAAAGATTCGGAAACAAAGCCATTGGACGGCACTGACCATCACGTTGCTCTTGAAATTGGGCGTGAGACTCGCCACTTAAGGGCAAGCGCTGCAATCGCTGTGGCGTGCAGTGTTGGATCACGTGATCTCACCTCACTCTGGCGATGGAAAGCTGCTGGTTGGATGCATTGTTTTTAATAGCGACTTCTAGGTGTTTTCAGTTTTTGAACAGCATTGTATTGCTCCGACTTAAGGTGCACGGACTTCTGCAGACTACATATTGCGAAGTCGCAGTACAATTACCGGCGGCATGCCACAGTTCGCTGCGTATGCGATGTCAATCTCAGTGCTGCTGGCAGTGCCACTGTCACCTCTGTATTTTCTTGTTGTGGTTGCTATTTCGAGCCCATAGGCTTAAAATGAGCGCAGACCAAGAATACTCACAGAAAAGCAGATCGTTTATGTTTCCGCATGGGAGCCTCGTTCACAACGAAAAATGATTGAACAGACGGTCTGATTAGGTGATTTTAAAATAAGACGTAGGCGCTTACAGGTGGGGGAAGTTGCCGTTATCACAATAAAAAAATGTGCGTCGTTGTCTGAATTGTCAGAGTCAAGATAGCCGGAAGTCCGATTTTTTGCCTTTCTTTTCGCTATATTCACCCTATTTCGGTCTGTCTCGTGGTCAGTTACTTTTGTGTGTTTGGCCAGAGCGTTCGACAAAACCTCCTTTCTTTTTATCATACTTGTGCCGCTCCAGTCTTTGCAAAAGGTTACTTACCTAGCCAAGGTAACCTCTACCATAGTCTACGCCACTACCATCCTCCTCCCCGGGTGTCCCTCCCGTTGTGTGTATCCGACCACATGGGTTACCATCCGCCAGTGGTGTAGCCAGGCACTGGCACACTGAGCCCATGCCACCCCCCCAAAAAATTATTGCGCATGGTATAAGTGTAATAAATAATGGTCTACCGCCTCTGCCTGCCCGAGCCAAAATATAATCAAGGCAGTGCTCCTTCGGCAAAAGAATTCTGCCAACGCCCGTGCAGTCCGCGACTTCAGCTCACAGGTTTCATTCCTTGCTTATAAATTACGTCTGTTGAATCGGCTCATAGCCATGTCACTTTCTCTCAATGTTGATTCATCTAAAGGTAAAAACATGGTCAGCCTCGAGAACTGATTCATCTTCTAAGAGCTGCCATGAAATATAACACAGCTTATGATTGATACCACCAGAACCGCCATATGATTGTGAGAGACGCCATGGTGAAGGGCTCCGGAAGTTTCGACCATCTGGGTTTTTTTAACGTGCATCCAAATCCGAGCACACGGGTCTACAACATTTCTGCCTCCATCGGAAATGCAGCCACCGCATCGGGGATTCGATCTCGCAGCCTGTGGGTCAGCAGCCGAGTACCTTAGCCACTAGTTCACCGCGGCGGGGCATAACACAGTTTATGAATGAAGCGGTAAAAAAACTTAATAAGGGCAATTTTCCTGAAGCATATATTAGATCACGGTACGCAGGACCTCGCAGCATGCACATTCAAAGGCACTAATTGATACAGCTGGCTGATCACACCTTTTATCTTCGTTATTGAAGCCCTGGAACTGAACCAATCATTCATAAATTTGATCCATGTATGGCTCATTGGTGATCATTGTGCAAGGTGTGACCACCATGGAAATCTTGCACCATAAATACTGGAATCGTGTCGCAGAGAAAAGTTACGACACTGATTGAGGGACGCGCGTGCGTGATTCTCACATTTTCTCTCTATGATAACATAAAGGCTGCGGCTGCATGCGGCTGTAAGAACGCTGTGCTTCTCCCTACAAAGCGCTGAATCAGCTTGCACTGTGCTTCGTTTGGCTATGCGTGCTAAACAAAAAGGTAGTTTGTGCATGCTTGTCAAGTCAAATGCAGCCCCTCTTTTGACGCAAATCTACAATGAATGAAGTAGCGTGATTGTGCGCAATTTTTGCAGCAAAGATAAGTTTCTGTACAGTTAATACCCACTGGATATTTCAATTCGACTCGGAATTAGTTGCCAACTTCTACAGAGGAAACGCGCTCGGCCCCCATGGTTTCCATTCAGGTGATCATAAGAGACGACACAGACAATCAGGCATTAGAAGAAGTGCAAACCTTTGCAAGGCAGGCAATGAGCACTTCATACAGTCAGGGAAGTCTATAGCAGCCGCAGTATCTTAGTGATTTCTTTTAGTACAACAAGAAACTATTATAATAAGAAGAGACGTGAGAGCGGCTGCACGCAGTGCGTGAGAAGGTGGCGTAGTAATCCAACAACGTACGTGACAGGGATGCCTCCAATTGGTGGCGCCACAGTATGTCCTCACGCCCAATGATACCGCCCTGAGCCCAAATGTAGAGACATCGGCGGAAATTATGGATGGATGCTGGGAGTCACAGTTTGCTACGCTTAGGCCCCAGCATATCCGTTTCTTGATGCTACTCAGAGAGTCTTCTGAGGCTTACCCCTTGTTCATTCTCGACCCTTTTGAAATGTTCTCGCCGAGGAGCGCTTATCTGCGCAGATTAGGAATGAAACTGCTTAAGTTATTGTCCATTCTGAGAAATATTCGCAGGTTGTTTATGTCACGAGGTGGATTTGGGGGTTTGAGTGGATCGCCTTTTTTGGGGTCCAAATTCATGCCTTCTCGAATATTAAGGCATCCTAGAGAGGCCACTTCCGTGACATCAAAGCAACACTTCTTTTTGTTTAGCGTTATGGCTCATTTTTCGTCTTTTCTAATATTTTCTTCAGACGCTCGTCATGTTTTGCCTTAGTGCTGCCAAAAATTAGGATATCATCAATCAAATTGACAGCGCCTAGCAGGCCAGTCAAGATTTAGAATATTCTTTTGTGAAAGTACTCTGGCTCCGATGTAACTCCAAGAAGCAGCCTCTGAAAGCAGTACCTCCCAAAAGGCGTGCAGAAAGAGGTCAACAGCTGACTATGGCGTGACATCCTAATCTAGTAAAAGCCAGCATCCGAGTTTAACTTTTAGGATGCGGTCGCACCACCCAATAACCATAGCGTTTCATTCACAGTAGGCAGGACATAACGTTCCCTAAGTGTATCTTTGTTTAGGTTGTTTTAATGCACAAGCTCTCATTGCTCCAGGAAATTCCCAGATATAAACCTTACGTATACTTATACGTGAACACATGTGGACTGAGCGTGCGGCGCCGCGCTCGAGCTTCTATCATGGTGGTGTGCACACAACGGCCGACAGATGACAGCAATTGGGCATAAGGTCTATTGGCTTATTTGTAGCGAGTCTTGCATAAAAAGGCCTACGTACAGTGGTCTTCATTCTGACGGTGAGCAAACGCATCCTCAGTTTTTTAAACGCTTTGTTGATGTGGGACCAGCAAAGATCTAGTCCAGAGCATCTTTGTACCACCAAGGGGAGGGGGGGTGAGTATGGTAGAGTACCAACCCCAACAAAATCTAATTTGCAACTTTGACACTAAATGCCACTGTACTCTGAGGAACAAACCTGAGGAAGCCTGACGTCGACCACACACTCCAAGCAGTATAAATGCCGTGCCATATTGCACCGTGCTCCCTCTGGCATAATCAGTATGCGCACGTAAAACTTCGTTTTCCACAAATTGCGTTTCCTGCGAATTTTTCCACCTCAATGTACCTTTTCTCAAAAAGTAACAAACCGATTTCGATGAAACTTCGTATGCGTGAGCTACAAGTAAGAAAAAATGTGAAGTTAAAAATTGCTGATTTAATAAAAGTGCAGCTCTAACAAATAACGCAACCATATGCACCCTCTGTGGCGTTGTGCAAGCAATATTTTTTCTTGTTACAAAAACTTCATTAAAAAACATTAGTTTTTTTTTGTTGAAAAGCAACCTATGAATCTCTAGAACAACACGGCTGAATATGAATACATTCCGTTTTGCAGCTGCAGAGAAAAGGTACATTGAATAGGTGAGCCTCCTATAAAACTTGGGAGTGGGCCATAGGAAGCATAAGCAATCTCGGCATAAGAAGAGGATGTCACTTGATACGAAGGGGCATTTTCGTGAACATGTAAACTTTTTGGGGAGCTTTGGAGCTGTTTCTAAGATATTACGCCAAAACTGACGTATACCATTTACTCTACCATACCTCCTTAACAGTGATCCGCAGTATGTTCCTCAAAGTAAGTAAACAAGCGACGGAAAATTGGCCAAGAAAACCAGGAAGCTGCGAAGAGATGTTTGAAATTTTGGACGCAGTGACAGTAATACGCGTGGCTGGGCTATGCAATGATAGTTACAGGATAATCTACGCCTACAGGCATCGTGAAGCCACACCATTGCATTCAATAGTGTAGAGCAGTGCCTGAGCCACGTTCGCCGGCGCCGATGTGAGCTCAGAAAGAATTGTTCGTAATCGTCGTTCAACGACCACAGTTCTTCGAGGAGGCTACTTTCTTCTGCTAGCACGTACGAGCTAGGTGCATTGGCTCATAAAAATGAAACATTAGCCTGACTGAGCTCGCTCTTTCGAAGTGTGGGACCACTTCTGCCGCCAGCTGCACTCCACATCACACCGCTCGTATTTCTTTCTCATTCTATGGAAGGGGGGGGGAAGGTGATACGAATTCGTTTCACTAACCTTTCCTTTCAAGATGAGTGTAGCGTCTACATTCCGTTGTGGCGGTCAACTTTTCCGCATTTCTCGGCGCTTTTTCGGCGCTGAATTCGCAGCGCGCGCTGTCTTTTGCGCCTCACTGAGTGAACTTCTTGGTTTGCTATTTTTTTTCAGACGTACACACGCGTCGCGCCGCCTGCATACACTGCGGTTACTTAACGTCCTGTCAAAAACGCTACTGAAATTAGGCCGTTTTTTGCATGCCCACTATAATGCCGTTTTACGAATCGCGTGCATGCTGATTTTCGTCAAAGAGCGGGTACTATCATCTTCCATTTCGAGGCAGGTCGTTCGCCCAAGAACTTCAGCCCGCCACTGCCCTTGAGGCCAGATATCCGAGGCGCACGCACTTTCTACACCATTCGTACTTCCACGCACACCCGCAGTGGAAATAACCCCTGACGTCTGTCTACCTACGATATCCAGAGCCCTGATGTGTGCTTCGAAACAGTACTGGTAAACTTCCCAGTTGTCCATGTCCTCGAGAAGATTTAGTAGTTCTCCGTTCGCAGTAGTGGCTGCCGAGCGACCATTGTTTGGATAGCCTTGTTGCTTTTAAACAATATACATGTGCGTACAGCTGTGAACAAGAATGTGACGTTCGCATTTTGTATTCTCTTGAAGTATAAGCAGGTTTGCGCAGGCTTCCCCATTAGGTGAAGCGAATTCCCACCGCTGCGACTGACATTTGTCGGTCGCATTATATAACACGTTTCTAGCTTTTTGCGACGAATGCAGAAATAAAAATGAAGCGACGGCGTGATTCCCAAGGCGCCCTTCCTTTGGTTCCCGAGCTTTTTGAGTCGAAAATGTGAAGTAATACAAGAACTCTTTGAGTACAAAAACAGTTTTCTTTGGCAACCAATAATGCCAAACTTTGCATGCCCATGACCTTGCAATTCAATAAATGACGTGACAGGTCCGACTTACTCAAAGTAGTAGGCAAACATGTCGCCCCCCCACACAGTATTAAGGGGGCGGCTGCTCCTACCAACACCCCCTCGTGTGCATGTCTAAGTCAAGCACACCAATTACGATGCATCGATTAGTTGTCACACAGGGGCGACACCGGTGTGACACCGAATGATTGTCACACCGAATGATTGTCACACCGGGGTGGTGCAGCCCCTCTTTCATAACATGGGCCACGTGTACAGACTATCGTGTATTCAAGACCCGAGCCCTTAAACCAAGAACGTCCGTGTTTATTCCTACCGCTCGTGTCCTCCCAGTCTTCTTTCTTCTAGGTTTTCCTGCTTGTTGACGCGCAACCGCAATCATTCGCAACATACTCCCAAGGGGCCAAGGTGATCACGAGGCAGTCTCGCTAGTACAGATCAGTTGTCTCGCTGACTTGTCTCCAGAATATATGCTCACTGAACCAGTCGCTTTCCTTGCGTTTCCAGAAGCTAGTCACCATAAAGCATGCCGGCAATACCATTCTCCTCCTCGGTGTGTTGACCACCCCATTGAGCTATTATAGCCCTGAACGTGCGCTTCCATCAACACAGGAAGACACTTCCCACCTCCCAACAGCGAGGTCTTCGGCGTTCAAGCTGTACCACAAATGAACGTCTCGATGTGTTTTCTGTCAAGCAAATGATTCGGTATGACCGATCTTTCCACCAAAGATCTCCCCCGAACTTCCACTGGACGGCTGGTTGGCTCTAAAAGACCAACAGCAACTGCATAACATCAGCGTTGAGCTTTGAACCCTTCAGCGGGGCATCGTTGTGGCTGGGATCACTTAGCGCGTGCGTTGAGGCGTCAGACGCAGCACGAAGCCTTTGTGTGACAGCATTTTCATCAATGACTGCATGATGAGGCGCATGATATTCATCGTCTCGTGGCTGCGGTATTTCCAATCGCCTTGTCTGTTTTTTTATAAACGCCGCTGAGATTGCCTTGCCATGGTGTCTATACAGTTCAGAACATTTGTTGAACCAGTTCAATTGCACTTGTGGATAGTCTTCTCGCCATCCTCGATGATTGCTGCCTGATTCTCTACCCAAAACTAGTGGTTTTAGTGGAACCTTGTAGAAGCCATCAAACTTGATGATGCCCTGTTCAAATGCCTCAAGCTCTGTTGTAGCCTTGCTACTTTTCTCAGCAGTTGCCTTGATCCCCATGGCCCTGAGACGCCGCATTGCAGAAAGATCGCCGTTAGGAACAAACTTCGTGCTACAGTACAAGAATAGACACTTGTGTATGCTGAACTTCTCTTGCGTTCCTTGATGCCCTGAACGTTTAAGCTGAACTTGGTTTCCATGGCCGTAAGATCACTTTACAAGCGATCTATAACTTCCAGTTGCTACCTTCCAGTAGACGTCGGAACCAAGTAAAACGCTTACTTCCTGTGGGTGCCTGATGTCGGGATGAAAGTTGTGTGCAGCGTCATAGTTCTTGTCGCACAAAAGCTGCGATACATCAATACTGAGCAGCGGACTTTTAACTGCACACACTGTGGGTATTTCCAAGGCCTCCGTAGTTATCGCCGTGTCCCTACGTTGGCCTTGTAGAGTCAAAGCTACCCGTCGACTGCATGTTATTTCGTGGCGCTTCGAGCGGCTGAACGTAACCAAAGACAGTTCTTCGGTTCCGATAACCTGGCATCTGAGGTCCTTTGAGAAATCCGCTCTGATCAATGTGCGCTGGCTTCCACTGTCAAGAAGAATTCGTGCAAAATGCTTTCGGGACCCGTGCTCGATCCACACTCCTCCTGTTTGAAGAAGAACGGCGTTGATTCCGCTCAGGGCGCTTGGGGTTGATGTCACTGAAGGCGTGTTCGTCCCTCGCCCGGCGATGCGTGGGTCGTCGTGGTTCACTGTTGTTTCGTTTGTACGGGTTAGGGCTGCTGGTGTGAACAATTCACAGAGGATAGCAAGGAGTCGTCGGTTGCGCTTAGTACAGGTAATGCTGCGTGCACGCGGCAAAAACTCGCCATGTGGTTTTGCAAGCCGCAACGGTAGCAGCAGCGAGCAGTGCGCAACCAAGCCCGTTTTTCCTCAGCCTATAGTTGAACGTTGCAGTTCGCGATGGTGTTCTAACAACTGCTGCATGAAGGCCATACTTCTTTTGTAACTGTAACAGATTCGGCAGCAAGTGCGGATGCCGTAGGCAAACGTCCCGTCGGTGCCAGCGGAGGTTCTACCTCTTCAGGCCGTGACCGTGAGAAACCTGACACTGTTTGTTCTGGCCTGCTATCCTCCTGACCCTCAATATGAATGCGCAGAAAATTGAGCAACTCCGCAGCCTGGCGAGCTATTTGTTCAGGCGTTGCGATGCCGACGTTTTATGCAGCACTTCCTGCACCTTATGGTAGTAGAGAATTACGAGATCAACCAGCAGACACTTCATCAGGACGCAGTTGAGGACCACGTTGTACTTGTCCGGAGAGACACCCAAACCAGTCAATTCGGAGATTCGAAAGTTGACCTTAACGAAGAGCAGGTGAAGTTTCTCCATGGCTGCCGACAACTTGACTGGCGCTAAGGCGAGCAGGCGGTCAACGTGCTCGTTGGCAAGGAAGTCGCGTCGACCAAATCGCTCCATCAAGGTCTTGATTGTGATGTTGTAATTGTCCTCGGTTATTTGGATGCCTTTGATTGCTGTCTTTGCTGCAGCGCTCAAATAGGACTGAAGGTACTTGAACATCTCGATCTGTAAAAGGTTTTCATTCAGGTGAATCGTGGCACTAAAATGGTCCCAGAAGGACTGCCGATCGCGAAGTGCGCCGAAAATATCAGGATCTGTAGTTTTGGCAGGACCACCGTGCAATGGCGCAGCATAGCTCCTTGACTGGTAATCGCATCGGCCACACGAGACGAGTCACCAACCTGACTCTGAGCTGCGGTGCTGGCACCACCGGCATCGGCCGTTGGGTGATGTAGCCACCGACTTCGCAGCACTCGTTACTGTCGCCTTGTTTGCAGCCTTTCGGAGGAAGAAAAGCGCTCGGGACACAGCGTAAGAGACCGTACAGTCGTACTCTTCCACAACCTCGAGCTTTTCCTCGCAGTCGTCGTCGTCCGTTGCATCGAAGATTTGTTTGTTGAAGGTGACCAGTTCAACATTTTTCTTAGTGAGGTAGGCAACGTGCGAGTAGACCTGACTGGCATCGGGAACGGAGGCTTGCAGCTCGTCGGTCAGTAGCGTGATAGTTCGTGTGACGCTGGCCCTGACCACGCCACGGTTCTTGCGCAGCCGCTCCAACGACGCCATCGGAAGTAGGAGTCTTAGAGGGGCGCGACCGGGGGGTTTCGGCACCACAAAGATATCGCGTATTCAGGACCCGAGCCCTACACCAAGAACGTCCATGTTTATTCCTACCAATCGTGCCCTCCAATTCTTCATTCTCCTCGGTCCTCCTGCTTGTCGCGCGGCCGCAATCATCCACAACAGAGGCTTTTATTTACATAATAAGCACGTCACCCGCAGAAAAATTTTCAAGACCGTGGGATATTGATAAAGTAACTAGACGGGAACTGTGCAATGTCGATTCTTACTCCAGCGAAAATTCCGTCATGGCGACAGTTCACCCAGACTTTTTGTTCCCGCGACGTGAAAAATGGTCCGAACTTGAGAAAAAGCCCTGACGACGCTCGCAAATACATACCGCCCTGCAAGCGAACTGCCACTGGCGTATGCGACCTTATTGACCACGTTGCAGTCTGCTACAAACAACTTGTGCCTGGGCCTCCCCATTGGAGATGACCATCGAGGCAAATACGGACACGCTACCGTCGTCATTATTAAGAGACTCCGCAGATGATTTCTCAGAGCCTTTTTGAAGAGCGACCTTGCACTGGCGACACTGGCAGCACTGCTATCTGTGGTCGAGGAACATCACTGTATCGCTGCCGTATAGATTCTTGACATAGTCGCGAGACACCTGACCATTCTCTGAAGTCTAACGCAAATAAGAACGCTGAAGAGGCTGACCATCCTCCTCGATTCTAATGATCTGCCGGATGATGCCAATGGTCTTAGCGCATTACCGCAGTTGGTGGTCGTTACGGATGGATTACGAGTGCAGCTAATAAATGTCACCTACCTGCTGAATCACGAAGCGTCTCCGCTTCACAACATGCTAACCAGATAGATTGCAAAGTTATGGCACTTCACTTCACGGGTTTACTATTCACAACTGAGTGCGCCAAGCTCCTAGTCGATGTGCTGCTGAAGAAAAACAGCGTCACAAGACTCGCAGTTCGATCCCACATATTCGCATTAGAGAGCAACAACAGGACTGACCACTTCGTTCACTACCTGAGAGTGAAGAAGTCCACGCTGAGAAAACTGCTGCTTGATGCGTTCGACATGGTACTAGAAAGCACCCAGAAAGTAGAGCGAGCCTTAGTAAAAGCTACCTGAGAATTTACTTTGTTGGAGAAGCTGACGGTTCATTGGTAATACAAGGACGGTGACATCGGACTCTTCGGCTTAGGGGTCACCGATTCCGGCACTGTTGCGTCCGTCGCACTCATCAGTCTGATAAGCGGCTCGTCGAGGTGAGCGTAATTAAAAAATGGGTCACTGGCTTGAAAAAGATCTGCTCCTTAGAACGACTGTCTTTCGATGTGTAATTTTACACACCTGCCGGGTGCTCTCCGTTTATAGACGCGATTTCAGCGAATGTTTCTCTCAGATTTGTGCCGGTGCGCGACATCGCAGAAAACGAATCCCTTCAAGCATTGTGTGCCATATTACAAGATCACAAAACGCAGTACAGTGTGGTTATTGAAGATCATCACTTTGGCATCAACGATGTGAAGAAACTTCCGTTGTAATCCGAAGTAACGGCTGTCACGCTCAGTTCGTGGCACTTTAATAGAGCGTACATTATTGGCGTAGCGATTCGTCTTCTGAATAAAAGCGGCCACGTCACTTCGCTTAGCTTAAAGTTAAACACTTACTATTAATCCTCTACAAACTGCTGCCGACTACATAGCCTCCGTGTCGACGGTTAATGACACAGAGTTATACATGAAAGGCGCATGCGAGGAAACTTATGCAATCCGCTTTGCACATGTGAGTAGGCTGGTCGAAGCAATTGCATCAAATCGAAATATACATAAACCTAATGTACACGTGCTACCCCTGAACGCCAAATGTTGCAAATTCATGGCTGTTTTTATTCTGTGAAACTAAATGCTTTACCAACTGTCTTTGTAAGCGCTCGATAAACAATCTTGCACTTCGCTTCTGCAGGGGCTGCTGCCAGGACTGGCGAACAACTACAGTCTCCTCGTGGCAACGCTGCCTGACTTTCGCCTTTCTCTTAATGCTAATATGGCGAAGCTACATCACATAACTCGACGTAACAGCTGCCTTGTAGATTTACCGATTCGCTCCATGACTCGAGACCAGCGCGACTCTTCCACAAAAAGCGATTGATTGGCTTATTGTTATGTGGGGTTTAACGTCCCAAAACCATCCACAAAAAAGCGCTCTGTCATTATTTTTGAACATCCCAGACTGTTTAACACAGTTGCACACAAAGCAGGCATCACAACGACTGAAGCAGAGTCTATGATCAAACACTCATTGCCGCTTCCTTCCTTCAGTGATACGCAAAAGGTAGATGTCAGCAGTGTTGTCCTATTCGTCATGTGGTTCTTGAATATTGCGGGCTGGAGGTGCTTTCTGGGTAATAATGTATCAGTGTACTTGCTTGATCACAAATTACCATTTTTATTCTCAGAGCGTCTGAGGGTCGAAATTAAGGCGTGGGTCCATGTCCCCTCGAAGCCGTGAGATTTCTACGGGCAACTTCAGAATATTATCTGTTCTAAGTGTTACGTTCGCTCGTACTGACGCTATTATCAGTGACTTCTCGAACAAGTAGACCGCAATAATTAGGCAGACGATGCTGACGCAAATGAATGAAGAGAAATTTAGTTATGCAGTGTCAACCATATCTTTAACTATCGTGTCCGAATGGTAGTTTGCGCGGCAAATCTTCGCCATATGACGGAATTTTTTTGCAAAAAGGTTGAAGAGTGCATGCTGAGAGAAACACATTTTTTTTTAATTTGTTCCATCATATGACGCTGACAGACTGAAAAGTCACCGCAGCCCAAGATAGGTGAAAAACTTCACCCAATCTATGCGTGAATGCCCTGTCGACTCAAGTGCGCTATTCGTAGGTGAAGTTTGTTGGCTGAATGTCCGTCGAACAAACGCTCAAGTGTTATCCTGAGCAGATAAACACGGTAGTTTCAAATTAAGTGACTTAAACAGCTAAAGTGCAAATTCTTATTGAAGTTGATACCAGCGTTGGTACCTGGAAGTCTTCTGGTACAACCACGTGAGCTATAGTTAGGCACTACAAAGACGTCGCGTATCACGAACGGGAAGTGATGCCATGGTTGGAAGAAAAACTTTGTTCACGTAGCGGAAGCTAAAACCGTGAGGCGCAACGTATACGTGATAGTTTAGCACTTAGGCCTAACGCCTAATTACAGTGATCTCTATACTTCCAGAACGTCAATGATGATGTACTTACAGTATTTCAAGTGGTTATTCGTTGACTAAATCTTGCTTCGGTATTTGTACAACCAGAAAACTTGGAAACCACTTCGCCGATGCATTACATGCTGCAATTTCTATGGCAGTTTTATGCAAGCAGCGCTGCGTACAATACACGGGCCGCATGTGTGTGCTATGCATTCTGACCACGGTAGAATTCTCAAAGTTGCTGGATGCTATTTAGCACGAAGACTACACCATTCTTGCCGCTTCGATTGCGACCGTTGCAGAAGGTGACACATTGGTGCAGCTTGATGATGTCTCGCCTTTGATGCAAGAACCGCGTAGCAGGTCATGTTGGCCCCACGTGTTTGGCGTATACAGAGTCATCTATTTCGGTGCTCCTCGCGTTGAGAAGGTGCTAGCATATCACGCGGTCTCAATATTTTCATATAGGTCCTGACAACATATCAGATATCTTCCTTAAAATGTATGCAGAATGCGTAGCTAGATATTTATGTGTAATGTTTAATAAATCACTGCAATTATTCACTATCTCCGCAGTATGAAAAACGCCTCAAAATATATAAATACACAAAGCAGACAGCAGAACCATGGTTTCAAACTACAGGCCAATATTGGCCAACTTGTTCTGTGTGTAAATTGATAGGACATATAATATTGAAACACGTCAGTATACCTAGAAAAAAATCATATCCTGTATCCGATACCACACGCTTTCCGAAAAGGCCTCTCAACGGTTAAAAAACATTTAAAATTAATACACGATGCAGCCCAGTCAATTGATAGTCATAAACAAATTCATCTTCTTAGACATGGCATTTCATCGTGTTTCTCATACAAAATAAATAATTAAATTAGAAATTACTCTTGCGGATAGTACTATTGGAGACAATACTTTAGTAATGGATTGAGGATTACTTAACCAACCGCTCACAATTTGTACAGCTACTGGACGCCATCTCTAGAATAGCAGCAGTCGCGTCAGGCGTTCCACAGGGCAGTGTCCTAGCACCAACAACATTCACAATATTCATTATTGATCTGTCCCTCTCAACTAAAATAAAACTAAGGCTCTTCGCAGAGGACTGCGTACTTTACTAGGAAATAATACTCCTACGGAGCATCTAATCCTTCACAGAGCACTAGAAGATGTACACACGTGGTGCAAAAGATGATAAATATCCCTTTATATTGGTAAATGTGCTTCCATGGCAATTACCCACAAAAACGCAGGTCCAATGTTTCTTACAATATTGACAACTGCCCCTTTGGCACAGTCTCTAACCACAAATATCTAGGAATAACGATTTCAAACGACCGGAGATGGGATACTCATAATACTAATATTACTAACACCGCGCTAAAAATACTATTTTTATTAAAAATACGTCTTAAACACGCATCATCAAATACCAAACTAATAGCTTACCCTCGTCAGATCTACACTCTAAGCCGAAAAGGACTGAAACGGGGTATGCCATTAGTCCTTTGGGGGACCAAATGCATTGCCACAGATTTTGAACCAATTTCGGAATAACTGCGGGAACAACTGCCATGGTCTAATGGTGAGACCAACCACCGTGGGGTAACCGCTGGAGCATCTGTTAGCCAACTGCATTTACCCCCTAAATCTTAAACCGTTGGCCTGCTCACGTTAGACCACAAAGAATAATTGTAGGATCAAGTGTTGCTTCACCACATTTAGCCCTGAAAGGTTTACATTTGGTCTGCTCATGTTAGACCCCAAGGACTAAATGTAGGATCAACTGATGCTTCATGTCATTTAGCCCTGAAAGGTTAAACAGTTGGCCTGCTTACATTAGACCCCAAAGACAAAATGCGAGATCAGCTGTTGCTCCACTCCATTTAGTCCTGAAAGGTTTAACAGTTGGCCTGCTTACGTTAGACGACAAGGAATAAATACAGGAGCAACTGTTAGCCACAGTTAGCCTTCTCCAGTTAATCCAGAGAAGTTCAACAGTTTAAGTGGGTCCATAAAGACTAAGAGGGGGAGCAATATTTAGCGCCGTTCATTGGTCCTAGCTAGAGTATTGTATCATGGTTAGCTGTACCACAGAGACAACCACTTACCTCTTTCAGAAGAAACGCTCGTGCATATTTATGCATTACATAATGAGTCTAAAGTAACATTTATTCTTACAAAGGCTCTCGTCCCAATCAGTTCAAATGTAAGCTCACAAAAAGTGTTTTACCTCACCTGAATAAACACTAATTATTTATCTAGAAATTCTGTCGGCTAGTGAAAGAATTCTCGGCACTTTGTGAGGCTCATTAGCATTTGCCAATCTGCCGTTGCAATAACTTTTCCAGTGTTTCCAGGACAGTCTTAATGATCAAGCAAAAAGGAAAATGAAAATCAAGTGAAGCCTGTTGATCCAGATTGCAAGAAACGACCGCTATAGCATTGCCACTTTAAGCAACAATATGTGCTTGCCCATTGCCCTGAATCCTGCAAGACTTTGCTTTTAGTCTGAGGAAGACTCAATAAAATACGTGGTTAATGTGGCCCAGAACATAGTGCAGAAAGCCTGCCATCACTCACAGTTTAGAAAGACTGTATTATTGAGCAACTTGCAGAACACAACATAATGAAAGCACATGTTAATCAACCAATTGTACTGTTTTATTACTATTATACAACACTGTACTTGAAATGCACAAGGGCGAGTCAAAATGCAAATTTCATGTGTCTCTCTGTCACTATGCAAGTAAACCATAGAAAATATGAATTTTGAAGATAGAAAAAAAACAGCAGAACAATGCTAACCAACAAGACCGAAGTAAATAATATGGCATATCACCTAGGGCTTATGATTAAACACACATAAACATATCATAAGTGATTAATCAAACATCTGGTAGTTAAATGTACACAAGAAGGAGCAAGAAAAATCTTACTTTTAACCACAAACATCTCTTGAGTAGGGCTATGACGATTACGTGGAACGAGCAGTGAATAATCTAGCACAGTAAAAAAAGAATAGATACCACGTCATATGCCAGACGATTTATTAGTTACAAATGCCGCGGCTTCACGGTAAGGCTCATATGAATATTTATTCAATCAAAGCAAATTCACTACGTGAAAAATCTTTATATAGGCACTGTAGAGTTTATATTCATTACACCCATATAAAAGTGTTTTCTCCCAACACCTATTTCTATAGCAATGAAAAACGTGCTGTACTTTTAAAAAAAGAACAGGTGTCTGCACTAGCTAGTCAAAAATGAAATTGCCATCTATAATGACACTAAAACAGACTAACAAAGCAAGAAAATATCTTGAAAACCTGCATAAAGCTGAAAAAGTCGAGTATTACAGCATAGTGCAAGAAAGCATCATTAAAGCCATGAACACATTTATTGACTACTTGCCGTAATCCAACTTGCTAAGCAGCATTTAAGAAGCCAGATGTAACAAACAACGTTAAATCTCACACTTGTCTGTAACAAAATGGCAATTTCACAGCATAACAACTTCGCGTAAAATGTTGCAACAAAATAG
The DNA here is from genome assembly GCA_013436015.1 of Rhipicephalus annulatus. Lineage (NCBI taxonomy): Eukaryota > Metazoa > Arthropoda > Arachnida > Ixodida > Ixodidae > Rhipicephalus > Rhipicephalus annulatus. The sequence continues at coordinate 22,583 of WOVY01004080.1, forward strand.
TAGAAAAGCCTAACATAAAGTAAGTGGACAGACTTGAAATATCACAGATCAATAATGGCTTCATAGAACAATACTTATTTCTTTTTTTTTGACGATACAAACACTAAATGGCAAAATAGAAGATGTCCTGAGGAATGTCCTTGAAAAATTTTAGATGGCACTTAGCTGAATAAAACATCCGTGATCCACAAATGTCAAGTGCAAGAAATTTGATTTATTGATATGTGGGTTTCAACTTCCCAAAACTGCTGTATGATTATGAGAGACGCCGTAGTGGAGGGCTCCGGAATGTTTCACCACCTGGCGCTCTCGTGCACCCAAATCTGAGCGCACCTGCATACAGCATTTTTGCCTCCATAAAAAATACAGCCGCCGCAGCCGAGATTCAATGCCGCCACCTATAGGTACAGCCGAGTACCTTAGCTACCAGACCACCGCACCGAGGCGTGCAAAAAAATGGAGATGTACAAGTTAGGCAGGTGCACTCCAGTGATTATGGTGTTCGAGTGCTGACCCGGAGGTCACGGGATTGAAACCTAGTAACCACGGCTGCATTTTTCATAAAGGCAAACATGCTTGAGGCCAGTGTATTTACTTCAGACGTGCAGGCGTAAGAAAAAGTGTGCAGACCACGGGATCTCGTGGCAGATGGCATCGACACGCCATCTAGCTAACGAGACGCCTTCTGCGGTGCGCATGCATGTCCCGGCGCATCAGTTGGCCTCTCATTCCACCCTTTCGATGCGGTTATACCGTTCGTAGCGAAAACAACAATTGGGTGTCACTTTTTTTCGCTCCATCAAGTGTTTGCCGTTATTATACGTAGCAGCTGTGACGGGGCGGTACAACCGCTGAGCTTGGGTTGCTATTTACAACGGTTGATTAGGATAAATAAGCATAGCTACCATCGCCCAACCTGATGAAACCAAAATACACAAATTTCAGTTTTCTCAGCCGAGCTTGCGTTGTCGGGCTAAGCCAGGTTAGACTCTAATGAGCTTAGTTATATATTGTCACTGTAGCAAAAACTAAACAAATTTACATGGCCAAGGCGTCACTTAATACACTCATGTGTAAGTAGGCCTAATTAAGTACAGGTACAGTCCAGCTTCCTGTTTCCATGCTAATTTAGACTTTATTACACCCAGATAGGCCGAGATAAGTACAGCCAAATCCAATTCGGCGCAGTTGATCAAGCTATCCCTTAATTTAGCTCAGCAAGATTAGCTTAAAAAGGCTGACCTTAGCATGGCGCTGGAACCGGCCCCATCACAGCTACTATGTAAACGAACGGCACAAATTTAATAGAGCAAAGAAAGCGGCACCCAGTTTTTGTTTTGGCTGCAAGCTGCGTAAGAGCAGTCGACAGAGGGGAATGAGAGGCCAACTGATACAACTGGACGCCCTGGCACACTGCAGAAGGTGGCACGTTGCTAGGTAGCGCGTCTATGCCTTCTGCCACACAACTCTGTGGTCTGCACATTACAGAAACCTAGGTGGTTGAAATTTCCAGAGCTCTACACTACAGTGTCCCTCATAATTAAATCATAGTTTTAGGATGATAAATCTCGACAACTACTACTTTAGAATAAAAACAACAACACAGACGTAAACACACAATAGCTACCTCCCGAAATTTTCTATAATGATGAAACATACACAGTTGAACCGCTTTAAAATAAGAGACAGCGGAGTGTCCTCGTAGAAAAAAAAGTGATAAGGTACATTGCTCACAAGTACCACTTCGTAAAATAAACAACAGCTCCCAGTGACGTTTTCTTCAAATAGTTACAACTGTGTTCGATAAACGAACCCATCATAAACAAATTTCGCTACAAAGGTGAAAAGTACAAAAGCATAGATGCCTTTAATTGGCAGGTATATCAAGTATGTATTTTAAGAAGGCCAGCTTTTTTGTAGTAAGAAAAGGGAATGTCATACTGACAAAATTAGACTCTACTCTCATGCTGTCATTAGGATGCATCAACAATATGTCGTTGATGTTTTATAACCATTCTGAAACGAAGCAGAGTGCTTCTCAAACAACAGCTTACACTTTCACTCATTTCAATGAATAGCATGAATAACAAAGTTCCCAATAGTGGTCCCCTTTCGACTTTATTAGCATGTTCTTGCCGGTGATGTTTCAGGCACTGAAACAGTCTGGCCAGAATATCAGCTGCATGATAATGTTCATGTAGTGGAAAAGGGGCACTAATGGACACTTGGCTATCCAGACTGTTCATTCCAATGTGTGCAAGTGTAGGCTGTTGTTTTAGAAATACACTGGTTTTGCGATGGTTTTAGGCACACATGGAAGATTGCCGATACAACCAAACCGCAGCCTGGGGGCTGCAGCTGTCAACCTATTTTTGACTACCTAAGAGCTGGCCTTCAGGAAGGACGTACTTGATCTATGTGCTCAATGAATGTAAGAATGCCTGTATAACACGTGCTTGTGTGGTGAAATTCATCTGCTAATATTTATTTTGCTTGTAGTGTATACAAGTCTTAGTGTATTTTTTTAGTTTCATTCTGTAGCTAACGCCTGCTCATGTCTGTATTATCCTTTAGTCTGAAAATATTTGCACTTGACACTGTTGGATTATGCAGTACCAGCTGGCATAAATTATTACATCATTGAAAACTATTTAAGACTACATGTTACTATGCAAACAATGCTGCAGCATGTTGAAGGAGGGGTGTAGGGCTCACTTCGCTGTCGACTTGAGCAGTGCGGCGAAAAATTCCAGCAATTTTCATTTTTGTATCAAACGCAACGTTAAAGACCCAATACAAAGCTCTTTGTGTTGCAACAGCTGCCAGTAAATTTTCTTCGATGATACATATGTCCTCAAATCACACACTTGTAGCGCCATCATCACCATCATCATTTCTTCATCACCGCGCCGCGTCTCTCGCGCAGCTGGCGCTAGCTCGAGCTGCGCGAGATTTGGAACGAGCTTCTGGCCTGGCGGCTTGGACGCTGGTAGTCGACGTGGCTCCGCTTCAGGCCTGCAATAAAGTGGCGAGATCGGCTCGGCCCCATCGGCCGCCTTCGACGTCATCTCACGTCTCTCTTCTCTCGTCGCTACATTGGTGACCCGGAGAACACGCCCTTCGCCGAGCGGCCCGCGGCCATGTTCCCCCAACTCTGCCCACCAGTGCCGCCGTACCAATCAACTTACCCCAAGGTATGGTTTATGCAGCTCGACGCCGTTCTTGCGGTGAATGGCATCACGGACCAGCTGCTAATGCATGCCATTCTTCTCGACGCCCTACCGGTCGAGTTGCGCCATCTCGCTGCCACTTCAAGCACCAGCCCGCAGCCTTACGATGCGCTCTGCACTGCGGTGCTCGCCCGCAGCGGCAACACATACCGTCCGCTTCCGTTTACCCGCACCAGGCAGGTTTCCCCGGCGTCGCAGAGCAAGGTACGCACGCAAGCGCACGCAGAGCAAGCGACGGCACGCGACACCGTGGCCCTCGCCGTTTCCGCGACCACCAGCTCAGACGTCTCGGCCTCCTCCTCGCCGCAGCTGCTGGTCAGCTCCTCGACGGTTCCCCCTGCCGCTCCGCCACCTGCCACTGGTGCCAGCAATGGCTTGCCGGGTGCCTCGCCACATTCCACTCGCACCTCCCCGGCCAGCAGCCGACCACCCTCATCGTCCCCGCTCCCCGCCCCTCTCCCTGTCTCTGTTTCGTGGTCTACGACGGGCCCCAGCGCCGTGCCTTCGCGGAACCAGAGCCTGCCCTCATCGTCGGCGTCGACACCGGCAACCACCAAAGCAACTGCCACCATCGCCCCTCTGCCCGTGGCGCCGCAGCAGGCACCTGCGTCGAGACCCGGCGTCGCACAGGTGGTTTCGGCCAGCCCCAGTCCTCGCACCTCTGGTGCCCCCCGGCTCATCCAGCAGAAACAGCCGCAGATCCTGCCCAAGCTGTCGAGCGGCAGGGCGAACATGACGACGCCTTCGGCAGCGGCTACCACCCGGTCCCAGTCTCCCCGGGCGGCCCAGCACAAGGCCACACCGCGGCCCGCACCTGTACCGGCGCCGCAGCCTGCGACCACGGTGCAGCGCGGAGACGCGATGGGGCTCAACACGGGGTGTCCGCTGCTCATCGGGAACCCCGCGGCAGCGCAGCCGGGCATGTTTCTGGCTGGACCTGCGCACGGCACTTTCCTGCTGAACCAGGACATTCCGGGCCTGGGCCACAGCCCGATTCTGATACAAGGCGCACTGGGGCAGACCCAGAGCTCTCTGGGACAGATACAGGGGGTCCAGCTGGCCCTGCGGCCACCCCATGCCATGGGCCTGACCCTGGGACCTCAGACGGGGCCCAGGCCCCATGGGAGACATCCAGGACCGCCTGGCACCCCGACGCTTGTCATCCCACAGAACCTGGGGCCAAGGCCCAACATCTTTCTGGCACCGCCACGCATGATGTCGCCCCCCTCGTTTGCCATAGTCCCGGGACAGCCACTGACGCTGCAACAGCTGCAGGCCATGCTGCCCACGCAGACCAGGCTGGCCCAGCCCACACTGGGTGCGTTCCAGACAGACCAGCACCAATCCCTGGTGCAGATACCGACGTTCACCCAGCCGCAGATACTGGCACATGCCCACCAGCACCACCATCATGGGGCCCTGTCGGGACCTCTAATCTCGACAGGCGGCAGTATAGTGTCCTCTGCACCCAGCGCCAACATTGTCACCCACCATCCTGTCATGACCTCGCGACACACGGCCCACTCTCGGCCTGTCCGACCAGGTCACCGTGAGACCCGCTTGACGGCTACCACAACGACTCGGCACTTCCTCCTGCGTCCTCTGCGCAACTCCCAGTGTCGCCCGCCAGAGACCGCTGCCTCTTGATGGCCCATAAACGTTGACAACCTGGACCGGCCAAATGAACACTTTATGGATTGCCGTTCATGTATATAGCATTTGTCACTCTCTTTCTTTTTCACATGCCTTCAAATCGCGCAAAGCGCTAGGGGGGGGAGCCCTGTAGCGCCATCATCACCATCATCATTTCTTCATCACCGCGCCGCGTCTCTCGCGCAGCTGGCGCTAGCTCGAGCTGCGCGAGATTTGGAACGAGCTTCTGGCCTGGCGGCTTGGACGCTGGTAGTCGACGTGGCTCCGCTTCAGGCCTGCAATAAAGTGGCGAGATCGGCTCGGCCCCATCGGCCGCCTTCGACGTCATCTCACGTCTCTCTTCTCTCGTCGCTACACACTATATAGCATGGCATCGAAAATGTGGCTTCCTCTGTAAGTAACTTTTGGAAACGGGTAGATGGCCTCTGGGTTCTGAAAGAGAATGAGTAGATCTGTAGGTCAAACTTTCGAACTTCAAAACATAAAGGAAGGTTTTTTGACAAAAGCAGAAGGCTAACTGAAGATCCATCAGGAGAAGACAGTAATAGTGGGTACATAAAGCCCAACTCTCTTTGTTCACACTTCAATTATTTGGTTGAGAAAAAGTGTTTTTTGTTCAGCAGTTCAGTGGTGTCACGATATGGATTTTTTAGTGTGCTTTGTCCTAAACCAAGTGGACCGAAAAAACCTAAAAGTTTTAATGAGAATTAATATACCCTTCCTGATTGTTGAACTCCACGTCCACAGGGTGCCTGCCACAATGGGCGAAAATTGCACTAGTTATTGAAATAATCAATTAGCAGAAGACATTGTAAGATAATTACAGTGCAGGCTGGAAAAGAATGTAAATAAACGCAGGAATTTTTTTGTAAATTTCCTGCATAAATGTAATGTCAAAACCTACTAAAGCCAATGGAAAGTCTATTGGGCATGAGGACATACCGTCGCGCCACCATGCAGAGGCATCCCTGTGACGTACGTCATTAGATTGCATCGCCACCCTTACTCGCACAGCCCGCAGCCGCTTCTGTATCTCCTCTATATATTATGTTTATTGTACTTCACTCAACGAAATCTGTAAAATACAGCTTCAGCTTCTTTCTTGACTGTACGAAGAGCTATATAACTACTGTGGAAAAGTTTTACGCTTCAAATAAAGTCTTACTGCTGACATCGTCTGCTATGGCCACCTGAATGAAAAACACGGGGGCCGAGCGCGCCGCCTCTTGAAAGTTCGCAACTCATTCCGTGTCGAATCGAAGTATCAAATAGGTATTAACGGTTAAGAAACTTATTTTTGCTGCACGAAATACGTGCAACAACGCTACTTCATTCATTCTAGGTTTGCGTCAAAGGGGGTCTGTGGTTGACATGACGAGCATTCGCAAATTACATCTTTGTTTAGCACACATAGCTCTACGAAGCACAGCGCAAGCGAATTTTGCACTTTGTGGGTAGCGACACAGCCATTCTACAGCCGCATGCAGCCGCAACCTTTCTGTTATCATTGCGGGCCAATGTGAGAATCCCTCGCGCGCGTGTCTCAATCCGTGTTGTAACTTTTCTTTGTGGCACAATCCTAAGATTTATTGTGCAAAAATTTCTATGATGGTGATGCATTGCGATTTAAATAGCCTTCTAGCCACACATAGGTGACAATTCTCCATAATTGGTTCATTTGATGATGTTTGGTGCTTTGTGGCGCAAGCGGCACTTGATGACCAAAGAGCGCCAGTTCACGGGGCGAAAGATGTGAACAACGATTGTGATTAGCAGCTGTACAAGGGCCTTGAAATACCTCATCCTAAGGCGGGTAGAAACATACAAGTAATAAAATCATGATCATGCCATGAAAAGTGTGTGGTATTAATGAATGACGAAAGTTTGTGATAATAAAAACCATTACACACGTATGGCATAAGCACTAGTGCCTCGATCGTTCAACCCTTTGCGTCCAAGGGCCATGAGGCAAGTTCTTTGCTGGGTGCAGCCACTGCAGCGGAGACCTCTCTGGAGACGCCGTGCTACGGAATGCCTGGGTATATGATATGAAACGTACGAACATCTAAAAAAGCTAACAACGATTTATGTGTGAAAAGTGTTCTCTACCGGTGCACATCGCAGGATGTAGTGGTATCTGTTGTCGGTAGGGTAATGGAAAGTGTTCTCTTCTTAGCTTCTCCGATTCTTTGCAATGTATTAGAATGTGAAGTACGAAGAGTGCTTCTCAACAACTGTCACACAAAAGTGGATCACCCCCTGATAAAAGAAATGAATTTGTTGTGTCTGTATGGCCTGTTCTTAACCTTTGTGGATTACTTCTGTGTGGCGTGATTTTGATACTGGCGGCCAATGACCGAGTTGTGGCTTGATGACATGCAATTTATTCCCTGTGTGTATCCTATGTGCTCTGCCAATAACCCCCGAACTTTCGCTTTAGAACAGCTTTCAAGACGAGTGCAGGAATCGGTATCGAAGTGTTGATAGCGGTTTTGTTGGCGGGTCCAGCTAGCTGGTCCACCAGAACATTGCCCCTTATTTCGAGGTGCCCTGGCACCCAACAGACTATGACATGCTGCTTGGGTAAGTATACTGTGCATAAAAGCGAATAAAGCGAGGCAAGGACAGGGTTTTTCTGCTTTAGAGGTGTTTTCAGAGCTTTTACTACGCTCAAGGAATCTGTATATATTATTGCCTTCAGTAGTTTTATTGGTTTATTGTGTTTACCAGCCACAAGTATCGCATAAGCTTCGCCAGCAATTATGCTTGTATCAGAGTGCAGAGCGCCGGCTTCCGAAAAGGATAGACCGACGGCTGCGTACAAGACAGAAGTGTTAGACTTTGAAGCATCCGTAAAGAACTCAGGACATATGTATTTATATTGTAGTTCAAGAAGGTATGTCTGGATGTGTGCAATTGGTGCATGCTTCGTAACCTCTAAGAAAGACACGTCGCAATTTTCTCGCCTGCCACTGCCATAGTGGTAGGCATGCTACAAGAGCCATCAAACAATATTCGAGTGGCACACCGGTTTCCTTCACTAGGCCCCTCACGCGGAGTGAGTAGGCCTGTTTATTAGAAGGCCGTTTTTCAAACAAAGCAAAGCTTCACATATCATCAATTGTGAAATGTGATGGGTGATCCTTGTCTGCGTTTACATTAAAATATTGTTACGGGAAGGAGACTGACTCACAGAGGTAGTCACCGATCACCGATGTATTTACAGCCGGTTAGGCGAGCAGCGCCAGCCACACAGATTAGCTCGTGCCAGTCTATCTGCTTCGTCTTCTTCAGCTTCATGAACTGGCACGTAGCATGACCCCCGGCGGCGGAGGCACCGTCCCGGTGCTTTAAAGGTCGTGATCTGACGCATTATTGTAGGGCTTGATCCGCGAGACGTGTACGATATCACTGGGCCGCATAGTAGATGATGATGATGGACAGATGGGGCTGATCTCGTAGGTGACAGGTGTTACTTGACGCAATATACGGTAGGGTCCCGTGTAATGAGACAGAAGTTTTTCGGATAGGCCCAGCCGACGATGAGGGGACAAGAGTAAAACGAGGGTACCGGGAGCGAAATATACGTCTCTATGTTCCGCATCGTACCGACGGCATTGGTTGGTTTGCGACGCCATCAGCCGAGCGCGAGCGAGCTGACGGGCATGATCGGCTCGCGCAATCGCGTCGCGGGCATACTCACTGGTGGACGAGGTGTGAGCTGCGATGACTGTGTCCAGTGGTAATGTCGGCTCTCTTCCGTACAATAAGTAAAATGGCGAAAAGCCTGCTGTGTCGTGACGGGATGAATTATACGCGAAAGTTGCGTAGGGTAAGGCAAGGTCCCAATCTCGGTGGTCGGGCGACACGTACATAGCGAGCATATTTGTTAAAGTGCAGTTAAATCGTTCCGTTAGGCCGTTTGTTTGAGGGTGGTAAGCGGTTGTCAGTGTGTGTTGCGTGGAACAAGAACGCAGAATGTCGGTGATGACTTGGGATAGAAATGTACGGCCACGGTCTGTGAGAAGCTGTCTCGGCGCACCGTGAATTAATATAACGTCCCGTAACAAGAAGTCAGCGACGTCGGTTGCACAGCTGGTCGGTAGAGCTCGCGTAATAGCGTAGCGTGTAGCGTAGTCTGTGATAACGGCTATCCATTTGTTTCCCAATGTTGATGTGGGAAAATGACCAAGCAGGTCTAACCCAACACGGTAAAATGGTTCCGCGGGTATGTCAATTGGTTGAAGATGGCCAGCGGGTAGCAGGGACGGTGTCTTACGACGTTGGCATAGGTCACATGTGGCGACGTATCGGCGTACCGAACGAGCAGGGCCTGGCCAGAAAAAACGGCGCCGGACGCGCTCGTACGTGCGGGATACGCCAAGGTGTCCAGTCGTGGGAGCGTCGTGAAGTTCGGTGAGAACACAGCGGCGCAAATGCTTAGGCACAACAATGAGAAGGTCGGGCCCGTCTATTCGGAAATTGCGACGGTATAGCACACCCTTTTGAATGACAAAGTAGCGGACGGAAGCATCATTTGTGGAGGATTCCATACGGCTGATGATGTCAAGCAGCTCTAAATCACGCTTCTGTTCTTCCCCAATATTAAGGAAGTCGGACACTGACAAGATAGAGTTCTCTGTGGGCTCGTTAGTGTCCTCAGGATCGTCTACAGTGTACCGGGAGAGGCAATCGGCATCACGGTGTAGGTGGCCAGATTTGTAGACCACCGAATAGGAAAACTCTTGCAGGCGCAAAGCCCAGCGACCAAGGCGGCCTGATGGATCTTTCAGAGAGTTCAGCCAGCAGAGTGCGTGGTGGTCGGTAACTACCGAAAATGAGCGTCCGTATAAATAAGGTCGAAATTTCGCCACCGCCCATACAAGAGCCAAGCACTCACGCTCTGTTATCGAATAGTTACGTTCAGGGGCGGATAGCAGGCGGCTGGCATATGCAATAACGCAATCATGGCCATGTTGTTTCTGAGCCAGCACTGCACCAATGCCATGGCCACTTGCATCTGTACGGATTTCCGTAGGGGCGGCAGGGTTGAAGTGTGCCGGAATCGGAGGGGTAGTGAAAAGAGCGATGAGAGTCGAGAACGCAGAAGCCTCTTCGGAGCCCCATGAAAACGGGACTTCTTTCTTGAGGAGCTGCGTAAGCGGCCTCGCTATGTGCGCAAAATTTTTCACGAAGCGTCGGAAGTAGGAGCATAGTCCGATAAAGCTGCGTACATCCTTCGCAGATCGTGGTACAGGAAAGTTTTTGACGGCGCTAATTTTTGCCGGGTCTGGTTGAAAAACGTTGCCGTCTACTAAATGGCCAAGCACTGTGATTTGATGGCGTCCAAAGTGACATTTGGACGAGTTGAGCTGCAGGCCAGCGCGACGGAAGACTCCCAGGATGGCTGAGAGGCGCTCTATGTGGGTTTCAAATGTTGGAGAAAAGACGATGACGTCGTCCAAGTAGCATAAACAGGTGGACCATTTGAATCCTCTGAGCAGGGGGTCCATCATTCGTTCGAAGGTGGCTGGAGCGTTACAAAGGCCGAAGGGCATGACCTTGAACTGATATAGGCCATCGGGGGTGATGAATGCCGTTTTTTCACGGTCCATTTCATCTACCTCTATCTGCCAGTAGCCTGAACGAAGGTCTATGGAGGAAAAATAGTGGGACCCATAGAGGCAATCAAGCGCATCATCTATTCGTGGCAGAGGATAAACGTCTTTGTTGGTGATTTTGTTTAGGTGTCGATAATCCACACAGAAACGCCATGCACCGTCTTTCTTGCGGACTAGCACTACAGGAGAAGCCCAAGGACTGCAAGATGGCTCAATGATGTCCTTGGCGAGCATTTTGTCGACCTCACTTTGGATGATGTGACGCTCGGCCGCCGACACCCGATATGGACGCCTATGAATAGGATGCTCACTACCAGTGTTTATGCGGTGGCTCATACCGGTAGCTTTCCCCAACGGACGGCCGCTGATGTCAAAAACGTCGATGTAGGACACCAGAACCCGGTTGAGCTCATCAGTCTGCTGCGGCGTTAAGGTGGAAGCGATCATCGAAGTAATAGCGCTGTCGGAGCAAGTGGCAGACTGATGTTGAGCGTGGGGGTCAGAAGGGGCGGCCATCGCGAAAACATCTACCACATTGTCTTCTAAGGTGCAGAGCAACGCCAAAGAGATCCCTTGTGGCAAAACTTGAGGTGTCAAGCTAAAGTTGACAACTGGGAGGCACGTAGAATTTCCTGCGACGGACAGAATGGTGTGCGGTAATGTAATGCCACGGCTTATGAGAACATCGGTGATAGGGGTCAGAACATAGTCACCGTCGGGAACTGGTGGTATTGAGACGAGCTCTATGTAGGTCAGTGTCTGTGGAGGGAGGCGCGCGTGTCCCGTTGTGCAGAGGCGACTCGGCCGTAGTGTAAGAGGCTCTGTTACGGGCAAGTGTAGACGGAGCGTACTGGTCGAACAGTCTATGAGGGCAGAATGCGCGGACAGGAAGTCGAGGCCTAAGATTACGTCGTGGGGGCATTTATCAAGGATGGTGAAGAGAACAACTGTGTGTCGATCCGCAATGCTTACACGAGCGGAGCACATTCCGACGATAGATGCTATTCCACCATCCGCAACACGGACGAACTGAGTGGTCGCAGGTGTGAGAACCTTCTTGAGCTTGCGGCGAAAATCACTCGTCATCACGGAAAGTTGGGCGCCGGTGTCGACAAGAGCAGTGACATGTACGCCATCTACTTGTACGTCTATGAGGTGCCGTTTTGTCGGTATTGTCAAAAGAGGATTTTCGGTCAGTCCGAGCGATGCAGCGCCACCTCCGGGGGCTGCAACGCTTAGTTTTCCGTCGGGGAACCTCGTGGGAAGGCGGGAGAAGATGGTCGGCGGGGCTGTGGAGAACGAGACTGGCGACGTTGGGGGGATGGAGAGCGGGAGTAGCAGTGTTCAGAAGCAGGTTCCTGGGCAAAATGGTCGCGGCTGGTCTCATGGCGATAGGCAGGACGTGCATAGAAGGGACGAGAGGACGGTTGTGCAGGAGGACCCCAGCGACTTCTGCAATGGGGAGTAATGTGCCCGATTCTGTGACACGAGAAGCATATCGGCTTGTCATCGTGTGTTCGCCATGCGGACGGATTACGGAACGTTGAAGGAGAGCCGGTCGGGAAGGGACGTGCAGGCGTGTATCGGGGCTGGTAGTCGGTGCGGGGAGGCGGTGAGATAGAGTGAATTCCCAAGCTGGCGATTTCCTGCCGGACGACTGCTTGAATGAGAGGCAACGTGATTGGCGGAGAGGGGGTCAGGGGACGTTGTTCCCACCTTAGCTGGAGCAGCCGCTTCAAGCTCCCGCCTGACGATTCGCGTCAAGTTGTCACAAATGTCTGGTGGATGATATGTGTCGAGACACGAGGACGTCGCAGTGGTGTTCGGGAGGCGCTGGAACTGATGGGAGATGCGTCTGCTTTTAGCTTGTTGGAACCGGCGGCATTCTTGAATGATCGCATCAACAGATGACACATTGTTGAAAACCAACAAGTTGAACGCATCGTCGGCGATACCCTTTAGGATATGGGCAAGTTTTTCAGGTTCAGACATATTTTCGTCAGCTTGGCGGCATAGTGAAAGGACAGCCTGAATATAACCGATGTAGGGCTCCGTAGAAGATTGTGCGCGAGTCGACAATTCATTTTTCGCAGCTTCACGGCGACCAGACATGTTGCCATAAAGCTCACGGATCTTTGCCTTGAAGCTGTCCCAGCTTGTTATGTCATGCTCGTGGTTATCAAACCAAACACGAGGGGTTCCGTCGAGATAAAAGATGACGTTTGCGAGCATAAGAGTGGGATCCCACCTGTAAGTGGCGCTGACGCGTTCGTAGAGGCGTAGCCACTGGTCGACGTCAGAACCCTCACTGCCCGAGAACATGCCGGGGTCTTTGAGCGCGGGAAGCATCACGAAAGTTGTTGCGGGCGCTGGGTTGACAGGTCGAGCAGAAGCGGGGGCGACCGGAGAGGATGTGGCCGACTCTTGAGTGGTCATGTTAGCCGCGAGGGAGCGTCCGCTTCGGAGTTCCGTGGCGAGGACGGGGATCGCACAACTCCACCAAATATGTTACGGGAAGGAGACTGACTCAGAGAGGTAGTCACCGATCACCGATGTATTTACAGCCGGTTAGACGAGCAGCGCCAGCCACACAGATTAGCTCGTGCCAGTCTATCTGCTTCGTCTTCTTCAGCTTCATGCACTGGCACGTAGCAATATTATTGAAAACATGTAACATCTCTGTAGGTGGAGCGACCATTCGTTCGATTCCACGTACAGGCTCTCTACGGGGCTTGTGCGGAAAGCACCCGTAGAGAGGCGGATGCCTAGATGATGAACAGGATCAAGCATTTTAAAAGCAATAAATGTCGCAGACTGATACGCTATTGCCCCATTGTCTGAGTGGGTACATATGAGGCTTCTGTAAAAATTCATTAAACACTTCTTGTCACTTCCCCATGTAGTATGTGACAATACTTTTAGGACATCTATGGCTTTCATGCACTTGTTTTTTAAACACATGATGTGTCGTATGAAGCCTATCTTAGTGTCCAATATTAGGCCTAAGAATTTATATTCAGTATTAACAGCAAGACGTTGCCAATGCACTTGAATATCAGGTTCGGAATGAAGGCCTCTCACTGGAAAACAAGACACACGTGCTTTTCTGTGCATTCAGCCGGAACCCGTTTTCTTCTGCCCTATTGGAGACTTTGTTCAGACAGAGCTGAACCTGCCGCTCACAAATGGCCACATTCTAAGACCTAAAACCGAAATGTAAGTCATCAAAATATGTGGAGTAAAAGATTTTTTGAGGGATAGACAAGCGCGAAGAACTCCTTTTTATAGTAAAAAGTGTGCAACTAAGTACACCACGTTGCGGCACGCCTGTTTCTTGCACAAAATTTTGAGAAAGGATGCTGTCTACTCGAACTCGGAATGTCCGATTGGACAAGTAACTTTCGATTATGTTAAACATTCTTCCGTGCAAGCCAAGGTGAACCAGGTAAAGCGCCATCTTGTATCGTAAGCCTTTTACATATCGAGCAACAAAGAGAAAACATTGTTTGTGGAGGAAAGCGTCTCTCATCTGTGCCTCGATGCGAACAAGGTGGTCTGTGGGGAATCTACCCTCTCGAAATCCACACTGGTATGGGTCGAGCAAATTGTTCGTTTAAAGGAGATATACAAGTCGGCAGTTCATTCCTTTTTCGAAAAGTTTGCAAAAGCAGCTTTTAAGTGCGATAGACCTGTAACTCGAAACTGAAGAAGGGTCCTTGCCCTCTTTAAAAATAGGAATAATAGCCTCTTTCCAGGAAGCAGGGATAGTGCCTGGAAACCAGATAGTATTATACAAACAAAGTAAGGTCCTTTGGTTTTCGATTTGTAGATTTTGAACATTTTGTAAACCACGTGGTCAGAACAAACGGTGCAAATACTGCAAGAGTTTAGTGATGTTTGGAGCTCAGCTAAGCTGAATGCTTCGTTGTATGCCTCGTGTTTTGCACAATTGTGTTCTAGTTTCTGCTTTTCTACGCTTGCTTTGTATTTTTGAAAGCAGCAGTATAGTGTGCTCAGCTACACACTTGTTCAAAGTGTGCACCCAAGAAGTTCCCCTGATCTTTCAAGCTGTCATCATGTGTGTTTACGAGTGGGAGTGAGTGTACTTGTCTTCCTGCTAATCTACCAACCATGTTCCAGACTTTAGCCTCCTGTGTATATGAATTGAACCCTGATAATAACCTCTGCCAGCTTTCTCTTCTGGCCTGCTGACGCGCTTTCCTACCTTGAGACATAAATTTCTTAAAGCTGTGTTCCACCACGGGACACGTCGCTTGCCGAGCATTCCAGATGTTTGTGGTATGCAGTTGGCCGCTGCGTCAGTAAGAAAAGCTGTGAAGTACTGCACAGCTTTATCTACGGTTAACCTACATATGTCAGTCCAATCTAAACGAGTAGTGTTGTGAAACTGTTCTGAGTCTGCTTTGTTTAAGAGCCATTTGGGGAACATGTGGAGAACATTCATGTGGTGTTGTTGAACTCAACACTAAAGGAAAATGGCCATTTCCATATCGATTATTTATAATTTTCCACTTCAGTAGGGGTAGAAGTGAAGGTATTACGATGCTGAGGTCTATAGACGAGTAAGTTTTGTTGGCGACGTTATAGTATGTTTGCTCTTTCCTATTCAACAAACACACATCGGAAGAGAAGAGAAACTGCTCAATGAGACGACCTCGTGCATCACAGCGAGAATCGCCTCAAAGACCACTATGTGAATTCAGGTCCCCAAGGAGCAGATAAGGTTCAGGTAGTTCGTCCATTAAAGACTGGAATTCACGTCTTTTAAGATGGCGGTGCGGAGGTATGTACAGAGAGCAAACGGTGACAAGTTTGTTAGCAGCACTCCTCGGACAACCACCGCCTCAAGGGATGTCTGGAGTGATAAGTGTGTACACGCTACTCCTTGATTAACCTTAATGGCCACACCACCGGATGATGCCGCAGCATCATCTTGGTCCTTTCTGACTATGACGTAATCACGTAGAAAACTTTTATTGGTAAGTCATAGGTGTGTTTCTAGTACACACATTACTTTCGGTGAGTGTGTAAGAGCTCTTGGATGTCGTCGAGGTTTTTAAGCAGTTTTCTGACGTTCCAATGTGTAATTTGTGTTTCCATATTGGAAGTAAAGTAGTGCTGTGTGTACAAAATCGGTGTGTCTGCTTTTTAAGCTGAACACTATTACTCGAGTAACAGGGCCGTCATTGGGCCCCGTTATCAGCTTTTTATTTCTCTTGGCGTGCTGCAGAGAGATACGCCAATCTTTTGGCACTATGGGTACCGTAGTGCCCATAGCCTCCTCAGAGGCACTGCGTGCCCGCATTTGCGAACTGGTGTTTCGAGCTTGAGGCCTCACCTGGTGAGCAGAGGCCTATATATCTGCCGACTTTGGGGTCTACTTCACCTCGGGAGGCGTAACGATTTGTCCCATGTGGCCACAGGTCAAGGGGACCTTCTTTGCTGCTGGGTTAGCATGACTGCTGCAAGAGCTTGCAGCAGCCGCTGGCGTGGCTGTGGGGACGAGTGGCAGGGCAGCTTTCACTCCTACCGTGAGAGGGGGCAATGGTAACCACCTGGGCACACTATGCCTGGCATTGGCAGTTGCCGCAGGCCGTCGTAGTACTGCCCCCTGTTGCACTACATTCGCGAATGATGGTTTAATTTTGAAAAGACCAGATACCTGTTGTCGGGCTTCTCGAAAAGTTATGTTTTGTGTGATTTTGATTGTAACAATTTATTTTTCCTTTTTTATGTTGTACAGGTTTGGAAGTATGAGGGATGGGCTCATCGCAGTTTGCGCAGTGGGCCCATTCATCCACCTTACACTCGTCTGTGGCGTGTCCTGTGGTGGCGCACTTTCTGCAGGTGAGTTGGCCGCGGTAACGCTGAGAGATGCGACCAAAACGCTGGCATTTAAAGCGACGTCGTGGGTTGGGGATGTAGGACACATTCAAGTTCAAGAAACTTGTTTCGAGAAGTCCAGGCAGGGTACTGGTGCAAAATGTCACAATTATATGTCTGAGTCTCACTTTTTGCCTCGAGGATGAGATCCCCACTAGCTATTCTTGTAGCCTGGTAACCTGGGCCAAGTGTAGTGGTGAAAACCCGAAAAACCCAAAGAAACCAGCGGTTACACAAGTCCAACACATTATTTAGGTCATTCTGTAGGGCAACTTGGTCAGAAGTGTTATTATTTTTCTGTACATAACACATTCATCAGCGAACAAGCGAATGTTGCATGGTAAATTGTTAGGCAAATTGTTGACATATATTAGGAATAACAGTGGACCGAGGACAGACCGCTGCCGTATGCCGGACGTCACAGGAGGCGAATTAGACTAGACATTGTTAAAGGAAACAAATTGGGAGTTGTTAGTCGGAAATTGGGCAATCCAGTTTAGAACGTCGCGTGGTAGATTCAGTTGAGAAAGCTTCATTAGTAGGCACTTGTGGGGTACGTTGTCGAACGTCTCGGTGAAGTCAAGGAACGCGGCATCTGGTTGCAGGTTAGTATCGAGATTAGTATGCAGGTCATGAAAAAAAGGGCTAATCAGGTTTCGCATGAAAGGCCTTTTCGAAATTTATGTTGTGAGCAATTAAAAAGCGGTTGGAGCCAAGAAACTGGTGATTTGAGAGTATAAAATATGTTCCATGAGTTTGCACAACACACAGGTTAGTGATATCGGGCGGTAATTTAGCGGAAAGTTTCTGCTACCTGATTTGTGAACTGAAATGACATTCCCACACAAGTCGTAAGGCAGAATTCCTGGGGACAGGGATCGGTAGAACAGCAATAGCATAAATTCGGCAGATAAGTGCTCTATGTTTTTAAGAGCTTGGTATTTATTTCGTCCGTAGCAGTAGACAATGACAATATCATTTTTTTAATAAAGAAACGATACCAGGGAAGCGAATGCTTATGGGCTGCGTTTCAGGCATGCTAACAGAGAACAGTTCCGTACCAGTAGGGTTAGGTTCGTTCGTAAAGAGCGAATGAAAGGCTTCAATAAACATACTCGCACTTTCAAAGCTACTTGCTTCTTGACCATACTGATTAGTAAGTATAACAGGGGGGTGTCATGTGGATTTATAACTTGCCGAAGACGTTTAGATGAATCAGCGAGGTTTTTAGGCAGTTCACTCTGAAAGAATGAATACTTTACGTTGCGCACTTCTCTTCAATATACTTTTTTCGGCAATGTTGTACTTTTTCCATGCGCAAGCATTGTTTCAAGTCTTTGCGGCACGAAAAAGGCATTTCTTGTTGTTTTCAAATGTTTTTAGGAATATCGTAAACCAGGGTTTTTTGGCGGGTGGGACGGAAGGTTAACTTAGGGATGAATACTTCAGCTAACCGGTTCAGTTTGTTTTGAAAAGTAACCAGTTATTGTTAATAGGTCGATCCAAAAACCCGTCCTGGAACGACGGAAGAAAGGCATCAATCTCACGAATGATGGCCTCATAGTTCCCCTAGTCATATAGCCGAATTCTTTTACTGCAAGCTTGACGTATTTCAGGAACAAAGTTTAAATTAGTGTAAATAATTTTGTGTTCACTTATTACATTTAGATATGTTATGGAAGGCAGACTGCACGAATCCGTTTTAAGATTAAGTCAAGAATATTGGCGGTATCGGAAGTGACTCGTGTTGGTTGGGATATCAGCTGAGTAAAAGTAAAATTTAGGCAGACGTCAAGAAATTCGTTACCTTCTGTTTCATTGGGTGCTGACGAGGTTAGGTTCGTCCAATCGATGTTCGAAACGTTAAACTCCTCAAAGAGAATGACGAGAGCATTTCGGTATTTGATCGACAGTTTGGTTAAAAAACTGTTAAGTTTACGAGAGAATTATTGATTACTTTTAGGGGGCCTGTAACAAACACCTCAGAGCACCAACTGAGGTGCGGAACGACAGATCAACCATAGGGTTTCAAGTTCAGAGGCTATTTTGATAGCAGAGCATGAGAGTTGTTTGTTTACGGCAATGAGAACGCCCCCTCCAGGTGTGCCGGGACGATCCCTTCTAAAGAATTTATAGTTCGGTAAGTCGGCCAAAACTTCGCTGTCAGTGACATCAGCTGTCAGCCAAGTTTCGCTAAGTATAAGCAAACTGCTACTGGATGAGGATGCAAAGTTGGACACAAGTTCGCATTTACAAAGAAAACTGCGAATGTTAATGAATATAACTAAAAAACCGAGATTGGCTTTGAGACAAAGAACAGAATGAATTGAAGACCTTAGGTGAGAAAGGGGATGCTATGATTTTTTTTCGACCATTCTGGTCGTATCGTCGAAGACGTAGCGACTAGAGCCCATAAACAATATTTTGTACCGTAGAAGGAAAAGACCCAATTTTTCTTAGCAAAGATGAGAAGGTGCTTCCGTGCATTCCGGACTAGTGGCAATAAGTCTTCCCCAACGCTAAAGTCAGTATCTTTAAGTTTAGGGCCATTACTAAGGATAGTTTCTTGGTTTTGAAAGAGGGGAATTTCACTATTATGGCCCGACGCCGGTCTGGAGAGTGGCGACCAAGACGATGGGCACGCTCAATTTCCTTTGATTGAATAGATATTTTGAAGTGGTCTCAGCAGAATGGAGTGACTTGCTGCTCAGACTGTACGTAGTTCTCGGATGACGCGACGTCGGCTATTCCTAACACAGCAAGTTGTTTCGTCGGGAACGGTTCTCAGCGTCGTCTAGCCGAGCCTCCAGTAACGAGACCTGGCTAGAAGTTTGGGAGGTGATATTTGTCAGGGTGTCTAATTCCATTTGTAGTGTTTCGACCTGATGATAGTGCAGTTCTAAGTTGTCGATTCTTTTGCCTAGCACGGAGATTGCTCTATCGGTGTTAGAGAGCTCGCATTTTAGGCTGCGCATGTCACAAATAAGCTAGGCTTGACCGGAAGATAAGCTTTTAGGTTCATTAGGAATGTCTTCTAGGGTTAGGGGTTCCGAGTTATTTTCGATGTCACCAGATAACATCAGTACCAGCGAACAAACAGTGTTCAGACAATCAGACACCACACAAACACAGCACTGGGGGCTCGGTAGCTGAATAAGGCATCGATTGCTAGATTTTTTAGTGAAAGTTCAATACCGGTTACTGACCTGCATGACGAACAGAAGTGGGTTAGACCGTGTCACGGCACAGCCACAAAGCCCACAGAGTGCGCCAGGCCGGGAAGGACGATTTATACACAGTGCTCCCGATGAAGTCGATGATGGTGTGGCCTTTATTTGCCTTTCAAGTATTCAGTTTGCAGGTTCCAGCGCCGTAGCAACTGCGGTGCCCAACGCAGGGAGGGGGCGCTTGTCGTCCACGGTGATAAGGTTTGCCGGGAAAGGGTTGATCACGTGGACGGCTGATACTGTTTCCAGAAAAACGGGGACCAGCACGCAGGAAATAGCGCAAACGAATTCCTGCATGAGGAACAGAAGGGGGTTAGACCGTGTCGCGGCACAGCCACGGAGCCCACAGTGAGACCAGTTACACCGTAACCGAAAAAGAGTGCCTGGCCATCACATGGGCTCTATAGAAGTTTGCCCCTATTTTTACGGTCATTCTTTTGACGTCGTAACAAATCACCACGCTCTGTGTTGGTTGTCAAACCTCAAAAACACATCACGTCACCTCGCTTGGTGGGCCCTCTGACTCCAAGAGGACGACATCCGTGTCGTATACCATTCTGGCCAACAACCCTTTGATGCTGACACCCTGTCACGCTTCCCACTCATTTCAGACGTCATCGCATCTAGCCACATTTACGATATTTCGCCACTTGACATCTTGGACATGGCCTCGGAGCAACGAAATGACCCACGGATAGCCAAAATGCTAAGCTTTTTGTAAATCCCTTGACCACACCGGCTCCAGGAGCGCTACGCCACCAGGTGCAGCATTACGCCATACGCGATGGTCGTTTATACCGCGGTACCTACCACAACAATACCCGCACATGGTTATTGGTCGTGCCCATCTTCGTCGCAATGTGTGCTTCGCTTTCTACAATGACCCTCAGTGTGGCCACAGTGGCGTGTTAAAGACGTACACGTGTCTTCGCTTACGCTATAATTGGCACGGAATGTACAGCTTCGTCTCCATATACGTCTGCTCATGCCTCGCCTGCCAGCGACGCAACCCAGTCTCGCACTTCTCCACAGCACCTCTCCTGCCGCTTCCCTGCCCAGCCCACCTATATGATCATGACGGCTTTGACTTGTACGGGCCTCTACCATGCACTGGCGCTGGCAACCGCTGGATTGTCGTCGCCATGGATCACTTGACCAGATACGTCGAAACCGCTGCATTACCTGGCACTACAATTATAGATTTTCTCGTTATTCTACGCAGCTTTGTCCTCCACCATGGCGCCCCTCGTGAACTGCTCGGTGATTGGGGCCATGTATTTCTCTCAGAGGTGTTGCAATCACTCCTATCCGAATGCAGAATTATTCACCGCACCACTACCGCACATTACCCACAAGCAAACGGATGAACGGAACGATTCAACCGAACTGTGGGTGACATGTTGTCGATGTATGTTGCGACAGTGTCACACACGCCCCGTTATCAGGGAGGCGATCGCCGGGCCAAGAGCCGAAGTATCGGCCCCCCCGAACCCGCACCACGAAAGCGTGGACAATTTAGAAGTGGTCCTTTTTGGCGCGCCAGCGGACGCCGGCTGTGGCCCAAAGAACAAGTCAGAGCCGAGAGTTGATAAACAAACAAATTATATTCTCAATAATGACAGCTCGAAAACAATACACAAAAATGCACACTCCACAATAGTTGCATACAATATGTCACCAATCAAACCAATCAATCAACGTACTACACAATACAATCAGCCACACTTGAAACAACGGACTCGGACAACAATACGAGCTACAATGCAGTCGCATGCATTGAACAACCAAGACACTTAGAGACTAAAGAGATAGAAAACCTATTCAGTCCAAAGTTCTTGGAACCAAAGTCGAGATGATACTCTTCCGAGAATCACTCACTCAAAGTCCAGCGTTGTTGTCGTTCCGCAGCCCTCGAAGTTTCTCTTCCACGAAACCTCCCGTCTTCAATTGACCACTCTTCAAACTTCAACTTCTTCGCCGGAACACGTCGGCTTCACACCCGCAGCTGTTGCCACGGGTCTTCGCTCGATAGCGGTAAACACACGCTCTTGCCTGTAGCCCGAGCCTTCACCCCTCAGGTGGAAATCCTCTTCATCTCCGGCTTCGTCCCTACGGACCAAAAACCTTCGCCGACTACACGGCGGAATCCCTACGCGCTCTGGCGTTAACTTCCGTCTCCTCCTGATCTTTCATCTCGGCTGCTCGGTTAAATACCTTGCGCGCGACATTCCAGACGGTTCTCGTCATTTCGCCGGCGCGATACGCAGCGAAAGCTGGGGAGACGTGCGAGACAGTTCGACTGCCCTCCCCGGAGGATGATTCAACTCGGTTTGACCACGCGCCCGTTCGTTCTAGAAAAATCGCGGGCTTGCTGGGCCGCCGATGCGGGGTGAGGAGGTTCGTCTGCGACGCCACGCTTCCGCGGGGAGAGCGCGCGCCCGGGGAGCCTTGGATGTTTGTTTTCTCTTTTTGTTTCTTTTTTTGACCTCGCGGCGTTTCTCCCGCCCGTTGTCGCAAGAATTTGGCGGCGCGCTCTTTTTTTTAGCGCTAGTTCTGTGACAGACAGATCACTGCAATTCATCATCAACATCAGCAGCAGCAGCAGCAGCAGCAGCAGCAGCAGCAGCAGCAGCAGCAGCAGCAGGAGCCTGACTACGTCCACTGCAGGACAAAGGCATCTCCCATGTTGTGCCAGTTAACGCGGTCCTGTGCTTGCTGCTGCCAATTATACCCGCAAACTTCTTAATCTCATCGGTCCACCTAACCTTCTGTCTCCCCCTAATCCGCTTGCCTTTTCTGGGAATCCAGTTTTGTTACCCTTAAGGACCAGCGGTTATCCTGTCTATGCGCTACATGCCCGGCTCATGTCCATTTCCTCTTCTTTATTTCACCTATGATATCCTTAACCCTGGTTTGTTCCCTAATCCACTCTGCTCTCTTCTTGTCTTTTAAGGTTACACCTACTATTTTTCTTTCCATTGCTCGCTGCGTCGTCCTCAATTTACGCTGAACCATCTTTGTAAGTCTCCAGGTTTCTGCTCCGTAGCTAAGTACCGGCAAGATACAGCTGTTAAATATTTTCCTCTTGAGGGATAGTGGCACTCTGTCATAATTTGAGAGTGCTCGCCAAATGAGCTCCATCCCTTTCTTATTCTTCTTGTTACTTCTATCTCGTGGTTTGGCTGCGCGGCTATTACCAGCCTTAAGTAGACATAGGCTCTTCAACTTGAGGTGCACTATTACGTATCTTGAAGCGCTGCTCTTTTCCGAGATTGTTGTACATTACTTTCGTTTTCTGCAGATTAATTTTAAGACCGACCTTTCTGCTCTCCTTGTCTAACTCCATATTCATGAGTTGCGATTCGTCCCCTGAGTTACTGAGCACTGCAATGTGATCGGCAAAGTGCAGGTTACTAACTCTTATCCCTAACTTTTACCATTCTAGGCTTCTGAAAACCTCAACCTCCTGTAAGCACGCAGTAAATAGCATTGGGGAGATTGTGTCCCCCTGCCTTACACCCTTCTTGATTGGTATTCTGTTGCTTCGTTTATGAAGCACTATGGTAGCAGTTGATCCCATGTAGATTTCTTCCGGGATGTTTATATATACTTCATAAACGCCCTGATTTAGCAGTGTCTGCATGACGGCTGATATTTCTACTGAATAAAACGCCTTGTCGTAATCTATGAAGGCTATCTATAGTGATCACTGCAATTGGGATATTGTTATTCCGTTTGTCACCTTGGCACCACCTTTCAAGCCACCACCGGATTTTCACCATTCTTATTGCTATACGACTGCGAACCAACTAGCACCATTGATACAATTCTATCATACCATCCAAACGTTGACGACTAACAGCCTGTGTCTGCGGTGCCTCACCACGCTGAGAAATGCCGAAAACGGGTACGTTCTTTCACCTACGACCAACAGTGTCGCCAAAAACAGCGTCAAGACTCCAACAATGTTCCGGCCCTTTCACCGTCGACTCTCTTGTGTGCTTTGGGTCCCGCCAGCTGCTGATCCCGGTCTTTCGTCTAAGCTTCTCCTGAAGTATCACGTATCCTACCACGTGGTTGCGCAGACCATTCCTGTTAATTATGTGGTTGGACCCGTCACGCCATCTTCCAACCAACGTCGTCGGGGGCGAGAAACATTCCACAATAACCGTCCCAAGCCGTATTACGACCCTTTGACCACTCTCTAGGTCGCCAGGATGGCTATTTCTCGATACCAGGGGTTATTGTTAGGAAGAAGATAGACCCATGTGGAAGCACATTGTCATCGCCTGGCTCGCTCGGCTGTTCGCTCCCTGGCTACGCTTTGCCTGCTGTTGCTGCTATCTTCTCGGTCGTAGCGTGCCTCAACAAACCCCCGTAACAGGTTATACGTCCTATTTTTTTAATATACATAATCGGACGATTTGCAAATTCATTTTTGTAGTGAATGATGCTCCTGTGCGGAATCTGAAGCGATCTGCTTTTATGTAAACAGTCACAATATGTGCTCATTTCAACCCCATGGCCTCGAAAACAACAACAAAGAAAGAGAAAGGTAACATTGACACTGCCAGCGGCCGTGACAGTGTCATCGCATACGCGGCGAACTGTGGCACACAGCCAGTAACTTTTACTGCGACTTTTCGCATTGTGTATTCTGCAGAAGTCCGTGCACCATAAATCAGAGCAATACAATGCTGTTAAAAATGAAAACACCGCGAAGTCACAGCTGAAACCAACGCATTCAACCGCCAGTTTTCCTTCGCCATAGCGAGGCGAGATCACGTTATTCAACTCTGCACATCACAGTGATTTCAGCACTCGCGCTTACAGTGGTGAGCTTCGTGCCCAATAGTGCACGCAACTTAACAAACCTGTTTGCTTGGTGTCACTCTATCAATTCGCAACGGCTATATTTTGAGTTTAGTGCCACTCTGTTTTAACAGCAGCTCTAGCTCCCTCTATTTTTTTCATTTTTTATATTCATATGGCATTTGAACGTAGTTATGAGTGTGTTAAGCTTCAGCTATAGTAAGCTGAACTTCTTAAAGTGCTCAGCACAAAATTTATGGAATGAACACACGAGTCGAAGACTGTGCTGGTCTTTGTCTCTTTTGTTTGTTGTCTAAAAATGTTTGCGCTGAGCAGTTTATTATTAGAATAAGAACTAACCTAATCTCACACTTTGCGTTATTCGAAAACATTTCTAATGCTCCAGCTTAGTAGACCAGCACTGTTTCCCCCAAATTAACTTCATTGTCAAATGTTACTTTTGTCAGGATAAATGAAGGCTTCGCTCTTTCACGAAACTTGAAAAAACACACAGTGCCGCCGTTAGCAGGACATCTGAATTAGAGAACAGATAGGTCAGTAGCTTTATCACATTAGGCCGCAAGAAGTCCACCAAAAAAATACCACACATAGTTGTCTACAATCCCTTTTTATACAGGTAAACACCTTTACAAGAGGCATGCTCCAAGCAGCAATTCTTGTCCTTTAGAAGCAGGGTATCCCGTATGCATTTTCTTATCAAGCAGTATTTTGCTTTAGGCGCACTGCTGCCTCCGATACTTATTTGTTTCATATGGGTGTGCTTCTTATAAATGGGCTCAATTGTACCTAAATATGTCAATGAGCACTACAGGCTTTCTATCTCCCAAATTATGGTGGTGCACAATCTCACTCGCTTGTTTCTCACAAAACAGAAACTTCTTTCAGTATTATCGCGATTCATTTATTTGTGTAAGTGCACGTACACAGCATATCTAGTACCCATCTCATGCTCCATGGCGTTTTGCACAACTGAGCACAAAAGAAATTTCTTCATAGCATGGGAGACGACTTATAGACTTGTTATAGTACTAATAACCAACGACTACCTGGAAAACGTGTTTGCATTGACTGTATTGGTTACTCTTGGCCACAGACGTGAAATGAACACATTGCTACTTTCAGCTCATAGCCTTTTCTGTGATCATGTGGCCAGCTGTGTTGAAATTAAGCAACCACCTGGTTCTGCCTCTGACTGTGCATTCTGAAAGCAAACCTGCAGCTGAGTGCTACAAAAACTTCATTGAAGTTTAACCATCATGCACTCAAGTAATGAGGTGTCTCACCTAACAGTGAGTTACTGGCTATTCACAGTAACAGGAAAAGCTACAGACAATATTTTTGTAACAGTACTTCGTAAGAAATAACAAACTACTCTTTTACCTTTGCCTATTGCTGACGATGCTGCATATTGAGCCCAACCTATCACATGAAAGCTGTGTTGCACAACTTCAGCTTGCACCGTGGCTATTTACTGAATATAATTAACATGTGTCAGACCATTTTCTTCTAAGCGCAGTGCCTTCCAACTTATATACAAGATGCTGCTCAAAATACCCATTATTTTCCTGCTTGTCTAGTACCAAATGCTATTGGACAACTATTATGCATGTGGCACTGATCTACGTAAACAGCCTTCTTATTAAAGATAGTGACCCTCTGTACCATGATAATATTTAGAGGATTACAATTATTTCTTGAGGCCTCGAGAGCATAGTCGGCACGGTCCACAAGCTCTTTCATGAACCCGTCAAAGTGCCGTTTCTCCCGAGTGTCATCAACTAGTTTAGCAGCTGCAGCTGCAAAAGAGTGTTCCAAGGCATCCACTTGCTGCACCTTAGTGCAGCTACTGGAACTCCAAGTGGCCTAAAGAAAAGTTAGGTTACAGCCAAGAGTTACTGTTGTGTATCAACATAACAGGGTTTAATACGCATAGCTATATCGAGAGAGCAGTGACGGAGACACCGAGCATAGCTTCATTCCGGCTCCCCAGTCCAGGCCCGATTGAGTACCCATCTGCCGGAACATGCGCAACACACTCCCAAGGCGGCAGTGCTGTCTACCCATTACAATAATTACAACTGCCTACACAGCACTCCTCCTCCCTAAGTTTATAGGTATCGTAGGGGCTTGCGAATGGTTCTGGTTGAATGTCTTGCTGAAGGCACTGTTGCATCCTCTACGTTGTTCGAGGCGCTGGCTACACAGCTTGCCTCGGTGGGTGTTGTCTCCGCAGGACTTAGTGCCGGAGTGTCTAAGTGCATTTTTACTTGGTCGTGGCGACGAACCTTCCCTCGGGGAGTTGGAACGGTTACAGTGGAAGATCTCTTCCTTTCTTCAACTTTGCCTAACCACGACTTGGGACCTCTGCCAAAATTCCGAACTGCCACCTTGACTACTTCTGGAATCTTGGTCTCTTTTTTTTCTTTTCGCATACTTCTTGGACTTGGTTTGTGACTGTATTGGCATCATCTCTTCTTCCCCCTTCTGGGATTGCAAAGTTCTATCTTTGCTTTCATTGAATATGCCAGCATCAGCTCGGAGGGTAATGTTTTGTTCAAACTGGGTGCACTGCGCTACATAAGCAGCCATCTTGCAAGCCGGAGTTTGAGATCTCCGCCAGTGGTCTTTTTCAGACCGTTCTTGACTGTTCTGACAGCACGCTCAGCTAAACTATCTTATGCTGGGTTCATTTGATGTCGCACAAGTGCTTTACTGTTTCTTCAGCTGTGGCACTTGACACGATGGCAACGTCAAGCCACTTTGACTTGGCACCCACTAGTATAAGGAGCATTCTTCTTTCAAATGGGCCATGTAATCTACGTCTATCCGCTCCCAGTACTCGGCTCAGGCCACGGCACTGGTTCTGCTATGACAGTTAATGCAGAGTTCTGTAGACAATGTGCGCATTGCCGGGCGCATCGTTCTATTCCAGCATCCATTGCTGGTCATCAGACCAATGACCTTGCCATGTCTTTCATGACGACGATCCCTTGGTGCGCCTCATGAAGCAGTTCCAAGATATGCTTCCGAGCAGGAGGTGGCACCACAACTCGATTTTCCCAGTAAAGCAGATTGTTGTGCACGCTCAGCTCGTCCCGTTTTTGCCAGAATGCTCGTAAATCTTTGTCTGGAGAACTCTGTGGCAACCCAACTCTGGCCAATTGCAGCACTTGTCTTAGGATATGGTCACGGTCGGAGGACTGCTGTAGTTGCTTAACTGACACTGCTCGCTTTCCCAGCTTGGAGATTGCATTGATCAGTTCCGGTGGTACAGGTGGCTCTGCATAAACTCTGTCAGTGGTAATCTACTCAAGGCCTCAGCGTTTTCATTGAGGCGTCCTGGTCGGTGCTCAATCGTATAAGTGCAGGCTCCCATTATGAGGACCCAACGCTGAACGCGAGAGGTAGCCATCACTGGGATGGCTTTGTCTTAACAAAATATGATAAGCAATGGCTTATGGTTAGTGATAAGAACAAAGCTTCGACAGAGCAAGTAGTCTCTGAAGCATGTGACACCAAAAATGGTGGCCACGGCTTCTTTTTCCAAATGCGAGTAGTTTCGCTCAGCTGCTATGAGTGTGCGAGATGCAAACGCCAGCGGGTTCTCCACCCCATTATCACGGTGTGAAAGCACTGCCCCAACTCCTTAGGGCGAAGCGTCACATGCGAGCACCAATTCCTTAGATGAGTCGTAGGGCGCCAACACCTTTGCTTCCATGATGACTTCCTTGCTTTTAAAGAAGGCTGTTCGTTCGTCGTCTGTCCATTTCCAGAGACTGTTCTTGTTAAGCAGAGCATACAAGGGTGCTTGCTAGTAGCGTAGACAAGTTCGAGAGGAATTTACCATAGTATGACAAAAGTCAAATTAAGGATCTCAGCTGACCAACGTCTTTGGGGTCGGGTGCTTCCGTGATAGCTTCAACATTTTCCTTTGATCACTTAAGACCAGCTGCACTGATTTCATTGGCCAAGTAAACAAGGAATAATTTCAAGAATTCGCACTTCTCCTCTTTCAGTCTGCCCCGCCGCGGTGGTCTATTGGCTAAGGTACTCGGCTGCTGACCCGCAGGTCGCGGGATCGAATCCCGGCTGCGGCGGCTGCATTTCCGATGGAAGCGGAAATGTTGTAGGCCCATGTGCTCAGGTTTAGGTGCACGTTTAAGAACCGCAGGTGATCAAAATTTCCGGGGCCCTCCACTACGGCGTCTGTCATAATCTTATGGTGGTCTTAGGACGTTAAACCCCAAATATCAATCGATCATGTTTCAGTCTCAACCCGGACTCTTGGATCTTTTGTAAAACCTTGCGCAGATTCTAAAGGGGCTCAATATCCGTTCTGCCAGTTACCAAGACATCATCCACGTATACGGACGTGCCAGGAAGGTCACGAAGTATTTATTCCACTTACCTTTGAAAGGGAGGGCAGGGGCACTGGATACGCCATATGCCAGGCGACTGTAGGCAAAAAGGCCTCGGTGCGTGTTGATGTCCAGTAGCTTGCTGGTCTCTCCATCAACTAAGATTTGGTTGTAAGCCTCATGAAAATCATGTTAGGAAAACTTGGCCCCACCTTGCAATGATGCAAATATGTCTTCCACTTTAGGTAATGGGTACTGTGTTGTCAACACAGCGGGATTGACAGCAATCTTATAGTGGCCACAGATCCTGACACGTTGCCCATCTGCTTTTAGAACTAACACTATTGGTGAAGCCCAATCGGAATGGTTGACTTGTGTGATGATGTTTTCATGTTCCAGTCGGAGAAGTTTTTTTCAACCTTGACTAGAAGTGCGTACGGCACTGAACGAGGCGTGTAGTATCATGGTTGTGCATCAGGTTGAAACTGGACGTGCACTGGTTGTTCTTTTAGTGTCCCACAGCCCGGTTTGAAAATGTCTCCAAATTCCAAGAGCATAGCCCGTACGATTTCTTCTGTGGTAGTATACATCTGCGTTGCGTTTACTTGGTGTGGCAGAAAATTGAAGGTTGGGTTTGGGTTTGGGTTTATTTCCAACACAAAAAGTTCGGGGTTCCCCAGGCAAAAAAAGCTGTTGAAAAACAGCTAGAAATTAAGGGACCTGGGGGACCGTACAGGCAGCAGCGAATAAAAAGTATAACTAACACGACATGATACAACTTATGCGACTTGACAAGATATAATAGCATCGGTACATAGCAAAGTAAATATAAGGAGGTACAACGAAAATGCACAGGTACAGCGAAATGAATGTAACAGTGAAATGCATCAGAAATAAAATGCACCCATTTAACTAGGATAACTACACATACCAAAATGGAAACGTTTGAACGTATAAAAATACAATGCAAGAACAGTGGTGCAGTGACAGTTAATGAGGTTATGTTGTAACGGCTGCACAGTCATTTAATAGGAAAAGTCTTATTTGTTTTTAAATCTATGGAATGGGATATCAAAATTTATTTGTGAAGATACACGATTTATTAGTGCAGGTATCTGATAAGTGAGGGCTGACCTTCCGTAGTTCGTACGTTGCAAGCCAATCTCTACTGCATAGGCTGGGACTCTTGCAAGCCACCACAAGCAGTGACTGCGGAGTTGCAGTTTCGCCTAGACGTACATCAACAGACAGCGTTCTCTGCACCGGTATAGTTCCCTGTATGCAGTTGAGCTTGATGTCTGTATGCGAAAGCTCGAGCAAGGCTGCTTGGTGCTGCTGGTAGGTGTCCTTCGAGATTATGGAAACTGTGGAACCTGAGTCTAACTCCATTTTCAATGGCACACCATTGACACTGAATGTCATCGTAATGGGCTGCAAGGATGACTGTGTCCGCAGTGAATGCAGGTAGTACTCAGGTAGCTTGTCTGCAGATTGCACGGTGTTCGCCTTAGAACCACGCTGCGACTTTCCATTGTCAGCACTAGACAGACAGCAGCTCGCCAAGTGACCCACTTTGTCGCACTGATAACACTGCGTGTTTATATGTTTGCCTTCCAGAGGCCTGTGATCGCGGGATCCACAACGTATACACGCCTTGATCTCCTCGCTATTTCCTGTCTTGGGTTTGCTTCTCGGATTCAATTTTTGCGCCTTATAACCCTTGGGAGAGTTCACGTTCCTTTTCTTGAACTTGAGGTAGTTGGCCGAGTCTTCCTGAGCAGGAGAAGCGGGCCTGTCCCGAGTGGCCCTTGCGCTGTTCACTTGCGTTCAGTTCTGCCACCTCTGCCATTCTTGCAACTTCCGTGGCTTTGTCCAGAGTGAGGTTTTTCTCAACTAACAACCGCTGTTACACGCCTCTGTTGCGAATTGCACACACAAGTCTGTCCCTCAACATCCCGTTCAGCGCTGTGCCGAAATCGCGATGTTCTGCAATTTGTCGAAGCTCGGCGACAAACGCTACCCCGCTTTCGTTCTCGAGTTGAACCTTAGAGTGAAAACGGAAGCTTTCGACTATTTCCGAAGGCACGGGACTGAAGTGGCTGTTGAGCGTTTACATAAGTTCTTTGAAAGTTTTCTCTTTAAGCTTATCGGGAACCAACAGACTGCAAAGTGTTGCGTATGTACTGGTGTTAGGTGTTGACAGGAATATTCACTTCTTTTTTTCTTCGTCCTCCATACCGCTGGCGTTAAAGAACACATCGAGCCGCTCCGTGTATGATGGCCATGGCTCTTTGCTGCCATACTCCTCGAATCGACCGAACGTCGCCATGTTTGCACGGGAACGACGTGCTCCACTCAGCCGGCCGTAAATTCACTTGCCTGCGGGCATCGCTATGTGATTACTTCGCTTCGGCTTGCCTCCGAATCCGATGCTATTCCATCCACGTCGCCAGTTGTTGTGTATCAACATAACAGGTTTTATTGTGCTTAGTTACATCGAGAGAGCAGTGATGAAGATACCGAGCATAGCTTCACTCCAACTTCTCAGTCGAAGCCTGACTTAGTCCCCATCTGCCGGAACACGCGCGACATACTCCCAAAGCGGCAGTGCCATCTACCCGAGCACATTACAACTGCCTACACAGCAGTTACCATAACTTTTTTGGTGACTGTCAAAGCAAGATATAAAAAGTGTGATATAGGAGAAATTATGCACTCTTCTTTGCAAGCTCAAGAGCCACGGAATGTACTTTATTGCTTCTTCCATAGAAGTTCTTTTTTTTCAATTTTCCCTTAGACGATATTGCTCATTTATGCATGAATTTTCAAAAACGGGTAACAGAGCACTTTCCAAAGCTCAATAATCATTTCTTTTTATTCGCATCTCAGAAGGTTTTAGTTTAGTTAAGCATAAGGTGTTTTTAAAACATTTCTGCAAGATAAGATTTATTCACAAAACCAAAAGATTTTGATGTTGCTATAAAGCACGTTGTTCCTTTCACTACAATGACAATTTAACAGCATTTATGACAGATTTGTTGCTGTAATTTTAAACTTTCTAAAGGAGCACGAAAGACCTTTGCAGCATAATATTCATCTTTGATTTTTAAGTGGAAATTATTAATCTTGAGGTCATGAAAAATACTGGCACTTAATGAATGATTTTATACCACTTCTCAGCTGAATTTTCTAAGAGGTACTTGTGTCTGAATACAATAAAACAGTGAGAGTTAAATAAAACTAGAACTATGCTTTGCCACTCACGCAGTCAGGTTGATAATCATTTACTGCACTGCTTCTCAAGCGAAGCTATGCTCAATTGAGAAGCTCAATTTCTACCCCACACCCATTTATAGGTGTGGAGTAGAAACAGCTAGGAGGTTATTCAAAGCTTTTTCATGCATACGAACATACTTTAGGTGTTGCGAGCACTTGCTAACTTCTACCTTTAATCCAGTGAAATTGAAGTAAAAATTAAGTTCTTTAAATACATACAACAAATCTTAAACAATAACATTCTAAACAAGAAATTCACTAATATTAGATTTATTTATAATGTCCTCCTGTGTGTGATGATAAATGCAGTTGTCAATAATATAACTGTTCTACAGCTAAATTTATTAGTGTGTTCAGGAACTGGCCATAGGGTTCAGGTGAGAGTAAACCACGAGAGTGTGCCTCTTGAAAGAATCAGTCCGGCAGCACAGAAACAAGTCACTATACCATGAGCAAAAAAAGTGAATCAGAATGCTTGCAAAGGTGTTTGTCGTAAGTGCTGGATATTTTTCCACAAATCCACACTTGGATTTTATTTAGAAGGCCATAACCTACACTACGAATAGGTTGTGGACATTCAGTCCTTGAGGTAATCATAGTTTCGACTGGCTTTGTACATTTCTCTTCACATTCCAGCAATTTGAGCTGCAATGCTGTCTTCATTCTCAGCATCATTGAGGTTCAAAGCGTAGAGAAACAACAAACTTATTACCATTGTAAAATTAATGCTGTCACGTAGAGAGGCACAGTGAATGTTTGCTTGCACTAGTGAGAACAAGCTACCCTTTTCATGATTTGGCATTATTAGAAGGGTTAAGATGTGGAGAATAACACAAATAGTAAGGGCCTAGAAGCACACTTAGCCCTGATGTTAGCTTCTGCCTGGGCACCTAATTATATACCCTCTAGCTAGAAAACAGGTCTTAGCAGTTTTGTCTTGCCGAGACCACTCAAGAGGTCCAGATTGAAGATTTCTTTCACACTATGGCTTTTAATGAGGTATATATGTGCATCTTAAACATGGAAGCATCAGTCGGTGTCGCCAGTAGCTGTGGCGGCAATAGTAGAACATCCTTCTTTCTGTCTGGCCCCTTTTCTTTTTTAACAATCACATAAAATTTACTACTACTATTATCCCCTATATATTCCTCGTATTATTGTCTGTTAGTTCTCATTATTGCTGACGTAACAGGGTATTTTGAAGTGCGTGCAATTGTAAATGCCACCAAGCTGTGGCATTCATACTTTGAATAACAAAAAAACTTTAATAACAAAAACAGATTGTACAAATAGTACGACTTGTTTTGGCATTTTGACTTGGCTTTAAAATGAAATAATTCAATAGAAACTAGCAGTCGCTATGCTTCAACACATCGGATAGACAACCTATTTGTGGGAAGATAAGCTTTAAAGGGGTATGGTAAGAAAAAAGAAGAGGCTCCAGCAGGACACTAGTTCTCACTCGATGTAGCCTATATTTCATAAATTTCTCTGTTTACAACAAGGCACGTTTAATAAAGATTTATTTAGGAGTGCTCTAAGACAGCATAAAATGCCACCTGTGCTCTTCATCTGTTTTTATCCCAGGCAGCGCATAGCTCCTATATTTCCCACTCACATAACTTCCATGCCATAGACAATTTCATGTAGCAGCTACCATTCACAAAATTGTAGCTGTTTTCAGGACTAGCAATTTTAGGATTCCATAGCAGGAGCTGCTTCCATGATGACATCTGACATCATGCTTTTGCACCACCACGCATGCTCGGAAGTTTATTTCGCTAGCAGCTTGCACAGTCAATGAACATTTGGTAGTTAGCCCTTTTCTGTCTCTTCTGTCTTTTCTTCATGTTTCAAGCATTGTGCTATGATTAGGATGTTAAGTAAGCATAGGCACCAACTAGACAAGCAGCACGTTCTTCAAACCACAAGCACAGCACGGCTGCACGAGATGACGCTATCGGTAGACAGCGATCCGAGTAATAAAAAAGTTTGATGATCCTTGCAGTTTCGTACTACTGCTTCTACTGAAGCGTAATGCTTGCTGGCATTACTCGTTATAGATTCAAAGAAGAGAAAATTGCATGTCTATGGATGTTGTCAGCTCACTTCATAGATGCGATTTGGATTTTTAGGCTCATTTTGAGCAAGAGTCTGTCATCATCCTTGCAGGACAAAAAAAAATGTTGGTGGTGGCATAAGTGGCATCACTCTACTGGTTTGGTGCTAGGCAATTAAGGTAAAGCTGTGTGTGAATACCCCACATTCATTAATTTATTTTGATTTAAAAAGACATGAAAGCCACGCTGAGAAGTTTCTGTAATGATACCTTGAGAATATACACTGACCTATTAGTTTTTTGTCTCTTTTAGGATAACCACTGAGTAATAAACACATTTGTACATAAAGCAGTGGGCCTTGTTATTCTAAAAGGCAGCTTATTTTAGTTGCTGCTTCTTGGTCTTTTCAATGGCGAAGGAGTGCTTTCCCCTTCATTGGCCTTCCTAAGTTTGTACCTCTCATATTTTTCTTTGAACAGGATACCCTCGCGCCATGAATCCTGCAGTTTTGTATAGCCATCATTCAAAACAAGAAAAACAATTTCGCACACAGGGCCTAGCTATCAGGTATAGAGTTTGGTTGTGTTGTCTGACAGCACATACATTAAGGTTGGCAACATAAGCTGCACTCAACCAGGCTCATGAAAATTCTTCTGTGTATGCCACTTAGAGCTCAATTGCACTCAGATTCACCAATGTTTTGAACTAGGTCTCCTCATACCGACCAGACTCGGTAAATTGGCTCATTAGTGCTCATTTGTATGTACTCATATTAACTGAAATCCTGTTCAACAAGGTTCATTAAGACTAGACTTATCAAACTCAGCGGAATTTCGTCACCCAAGTTTTCTCAAGCTTGCCCAGCTAGAGTCCTAACTCGGTCCGAGAATGAATTAGTCGACACAAGAGAAATGGTGTTTTTAACTTGGAGATCCGGAGTGCCCCCTAAACTTCAGAGCGAGTACTCGGACCGCACCAAGCCAAATCTACCAGTGAAACACAAAAATGCCCCGTGGGAGGTCATTACAGAAGTTTATGTATACGTCACTAAACCGGTTCTGGAAACGATTTCCTTTTCCTCTCTCTACGCTTCCATGGCAAAGTTGTCATTATTGAAAAGCGTGCATTTCGACTACGCTGTCGCACAAAGCATTGGTACAGTTTTCGAGTGTTGCGGTGACAATTGTGAACAATCACATGGCAATCTACCCGGCTGCACGTCGTCTGCTGCTGAAAATGCTCGTAGCTATAGAGCAGTTCCTCCGAAGCAGAGAATGCAGCCATTTTGCAAAGCCCAGCCCATGTACTATGACGGAAGTAAAAACTCCTGCTCGTCATACTGCCGCCCGCATCTGCGACTTGGCGGCGGAGTGGTGTGAGCAGTCTGCCTCGAAGCGAGTTGCTCTGAAACTACCAGTGAAAAGCGCAGATTCGCTCCAAATCTAACTTTGAAAATCAGATTTGTCACCACAGGGCGAAAAAACTTTCTCGGATTCCATCAGTGAAAAACGCCACAAAGGGTTTGTCTGTAGTTAAAGTCGGCAGTGTAGCCAGAACTATTTTCACGGACTGTTATACGTCACAAGTTAAAAACCTTAAAATATGAGAGCCTTTTCCCAAACAATGTTTACTCATTTTTATTCTGTAAAAACAAACAAAAACGGTACGTTATTTTGCTGAGTTTCATATTTCCTATTTACTTAAGTTGAAAAGCAGGGGAGACCGAAGAATGCAACACCCGAAAACTTCAAGGTGGCACTTAAACACTCAACTGCTTCAAATACATTCACATAATGTACTTTGTTTACCCAGTAATATGTCATAAATACAGACTGAATTAGCATACAAGAAAGAAAAAGAGTGCCTTCTTACATATTCAGTTCCTGTGGAGTCTGCCAAATTGGGAAACTCGGAAATAAAGGCTCTTGCAGCTTCTTCATAAAGCTTCCCAGGTTACCTATTATATGTTGGTAATTAGAAAATAACGTATATTTTGCCATGTCTTTTGACGGCAGAAAAAGAATGGCATTGACTTGCTGGGTGAAGTTTTTGTCTTACAATGCAGTATTGATTTCGAAATTGCGCAGATAACAACTTCAAAGAATTTTAATTACGAGGCCAGAGCAATCATTCCGTGTTCACTATTTGCATTTTTATGTGCATTGACCAGCATAAAAAAGCAAGTTATGCAGACTACTAAAAGAGTTGCGTTTTAGTATCGTATTCTTAAACAGAGGTTATGGAACTCAAATTGGGTGCACGCAGGAAATGGGGCACATTTTGTAGTCGCATTCTTTTGGAAACCTCGAAACAAAACCTTTATTATCATTTAGGTAGGGGAGGAAGGCGAGGCTTCCAGCAGCGATACCACCACGATGGGGCGAGTACTCCCCAGTGCACAGTTCCTATTCTCAGAAGGCTGGCTTGCAGCAACATTTACATTCTCTAGGAGCACAAGTCATCATACAGCCACTGGAGAACTCTGTGGTGATTTCCAAAATAGTGACCCTGCTGATGTCTGTCGATGTTCAGCTTGACATCTAGAGGCATGTTTGGCAGACGATAAGCGGTTCGTTCATCGGCGCAGACCGCAGATGGTATAGCTTCTTCGAAATTCAGCACGTCAACAATCCTGCATGAAAATTAATGATAGACTGTGTGCAAATTAGATAAGCGCATCTGTCTATTAATTGTGATACCTAGATGAAGGTAGCATTCAGTAAAACTTGAACATCACACAGCCTTGACTGCTACAAAGCGGGGGGTTAGCAAGTCGCAAAGTTCGCAGATCGACGCTAACCAGAGTTTAAGTATTGTGCCTAGAATATACTGGCTAGTGTGCCGTCCGCGGCCTTATAGGTGGCACCAGATTGGATGAATGCCGGTGGCTGCTGCGTGGGGCGCCACAGTACGGGAAGGTGCCGTGGCCCCACCCACTTCTCGATGCCCTGCTTTTCTAAAGCATTGACGAGAGGGGCCGTTGCAGATTTTGTTTTTATCAAACCGCAGCGATTACTCTGTTCTCATGTTAAAAAAACGACCAGAAGTTTGGCGTTTGTTTTAATAAAAAACGCTTGCTGAGAGTTTGCGCTTCCGCGCGCAGCTGAAGTTGTCAGGCTCATCGAGCATCGGAAAGCGGCAGCTAGTTTAACGCAGGCAAAGGAAACATTTTACTTGTATTGTAACAATGCTTGCAGCATTTTTCATGATACAAACTTAGGCTGTTTTCTTCGAACGAAAGATCATGATGCGGGTTTACATATGAGCGCGCCGGCAAGATTCTGTGTTAGAACGGTATGTGGGGTAGTAGTCGTTTACACGCGAGCTCTAGAAACTTCTAGCTACCTTACTCCAGCTACTGTGATTAGGCACATAGCTGTGTCCCCGATAAGGGAGACATAAAAATCGGGAAGGCCCCCTCTTCTCTTTCTTTAATAATAGCCACTTACATGTTGTGTAAATTCTGTTGTCCTAATTGGCTGTAAAGGCAGCCGCTTGATATGGTTACCTCATGCCATTTCTTTCCTAATTAGCAGTTCTATATTAAGTTTAAAACCATACCTTTTGTTAACAAAAGTTTTATTGAAACAAAACAGCAAGACATACCCATGACAACAATACATCTATATGAAGTGTTGAATATTTACTCAACATATTAGTGGCAGAGAAAAAGAAATTCTAGGGGGTGGAGAGTGCTCTCGCTTGTCTAGCGCTGGCCATGTCTCTTCCTCTTCGGAGTGTCTTAGCGCTATGCCACAATTTGAAGTATTTATAAGCAATATAACTAGCCCAAAAGGCACAATGACAAAACTCCTTTGCCGTAGAGCCTTGTATATTGAAGTAATATATGGAAAGGTGTGGAATTAGGGGATCGATGGTGAAAAGGGGATAGAGCAAAACATATATTATGAAATGAAAAGTATAACGAAAGACTAATAAGAAAGCGAGATAAAGAAATAGAAAAAGGATGCGAGAAGTTTAGAGAAAGAGCAATAAAGACTCCTCAAAAATAATAAAGTGATAGCCAGAAAGGAAGCAATACAATTAAATATATACAAAAAAGGCATTCACAAAGGATACAAAAAATGAAGATTGATTGATTAGTAAGTGGGGTTTAACGTCCCAAAACCAACATACGATTATGAGAGACGCTGTAGTGGAGGGCTCCGGAAATTTTGACCACA
Source organism: Rhipicephalus annulatus (assembly GCA_013436015.1). Taxonomy (NCBI): domain Eukaryota; kingdom Metazoa; phylum Arthropoda; class Arachnida; order Ixodida; family Ixodidae; genus Rhipicephalus; species Rhipicephalus annulatus. Next base: position 60,929 of record WOVY01004080.1, read on the forward strand.
TGAGGTTCTTTACCAGGCACCTAAATCTGAGCACACGGGCCTACAGCATTTCCGCCTCCATCGGAAATACAACCGCCCGCAGCTGGCATTCGATCCCACGACCTGCGGGTGGGCAGCCGAGTACCTTAGCCATTAGACCACCGCGGCGGGGCAGAGAAATGAAGAAATAGAGGAAGAAAGAACGAAAAAATTGCACAACTTAGTAAAATATGAAAGCCTACAGTGAACACATAGACGGAGACGAATAAGGAATACATAGTGCTATGCGCATGTCATGATTGTTCTTCCTTCGTCCCCGTCCGTGTACGCTGTGTAGCCTTCCATGATGCCTTCCAGCTATACCAAGCCATGCATAGCAAAACAGCAGCCGCAAGAATATACCTCAATTGTTTCCCACCAGCGCCACTGTTTCTTTGGCATTTGGCATACATGACTGCAAGATGCGCTCATTTTATTTTTCCAGAAAAAAAAGCTTGGTCCTCAAGGAGTACTTATCGTGAACATTTTGTTTGCATGAAGCCACAACCACCACAAAGAGCTGTTTTGAAAACTGAGGGATGTGGCCTCAGCTATACAAGTGATGACTTCTTGATTTTGTTCGTATACTCCGCGGTACAGTTTATGGTTAGAATGATGGCTATAATGCCGGAGCAACGACTGCCTGTACACAAATTAGGCCTTTTTAAAGTACACCACTTAAGTGAATAGGACACGGTGATGCTATTCAATTATCTTTTATAAATTAATAGGCGTAAGCTACCATTCCTACTGGCATGGATCTACAATTTCAGCCAACATGGCAGGCATTTTGTGTTCATAGAAGTCAATTTGGAAGTTCTTACAGACCTTCCAAATTTTACAGTGTCTCGCAAGGACCGTATAGACAGGCGAGGCGGGGGCGTGGCTATTGCAATCAGCAAAGATATTTCTTGTTATGCGCTTAACATTCAGAGTGACCTCGAAATTATATGGCTTCTTTGCCATGCCACTCCTGAAACTGTTTTAATTGGTTGCCTGTTATAGACCTCCGCACAGCACTCCCGACTTTGCTAATAAACTTAACGACACGTTAAAATATTTAACTACTGCATACCCTAACGCCCGCATTCTTCTTTTTGGGGATTTCCATCATCCTTTCATTGACTGGGTAAACCAAATTACTTTGACGTCAAGAGAAGCCGAAGCGCACGATTTTCTTGATGTGTGCCTTAACTTTAACTTAACCCAAATTGTAACTGAACCAACTCGCGTAACTCAAACGTGCACCAATACCCTTGACTTAATTCTAACAGATCACCCTGACAGCTTTTCGTCCATTTCATATCTCCCAGAAATTAGCGATCACAAGGTAATTCATGCTGAGTTTACGTTCAAACCGGTGTCTCGTCAGAAAAGTAAAAAATATACGTCTTTATGACAAAGAAAATTACGCAGCTATCATTGATGAACTCCGCTCTTTCTTTCCATCTTTCAAATCATTTTTCCAAAATAGATCCGTGCAAGATAGCTGGAAATTATTTGCGGGCAAAGTGGATTATCTTGTGAGCAAATATATACCCACATTCAATTTCCAGACCGACACTCAAAATCCCTGGTTCACCAAAACATTAAAACGCCTAGAAAACAAAAAGAAACTCCTCTTTCGTTCAGCCAAACAGAATGCAAGCCAATGCGCATGGGAAAATACTATGTAGCCGAACATGACTACCTAGGAAAGATATGCGAAGCAAAACACTCTTTCTATAACTATAACTTGCCGACCATTCTAAAAAGTGATCCACGCAAGTTTTTCGAAATAATCAACCCTCAACCCACGCAGTCTACTGATCTCACCGGCGATGCCGGCAGACCTGTAATTGACGTTGATTGCGCAAACATCTTTAGTAGCGCATTTGGATCAGTGTTCACAAAAGAAACAGACCTTTCATTTTACATGCCGACTTCCACTATCGAACTCTTGATGCCACCCATCACATTATCCGTGTCTGGTATAATATCAATAATTAACAACCTGAAGCTATCGTCCTCCGCGGGTGTAGACAATACTAACTCCAAGTTCCTTAAAAACACTGTAGATGTCTGTGCCGAATATTTATGTTTATTGTTTTCGCAGTCACTTGCCACGGGCCAACTGCCCAACGATTGGAAAAAAGGGAAGGTCATTCCAGTCTTCAAAGCTGGTAACAAAAACTCGCCTCTAAATTATCGTCCCATCTCATTAACTTCAGTGCCTTGCAAAATCGTGGAACTCGTCATATTATCAGTTTTTTTGACAAGGTTAACTTTTTTCATCCTGCACAACATGGCTTCCGAAAAGGGTTTTCATGCGAAACTCAGCATGCACTTTTTGTTTGTGACCTTCATTCCAATCTCGATAATGACCTTCAAACCGACGCCATATTTCTAGGTTTTACCAAGGCATTTGATAAGGTATCTCATAAACGCCTGTTACTAAAACTTTCCCACTTACGCTTACACCCCACAGTCTTAATCTGGATCCAAGAATTCTTACATAACCGTTCCCAATCTGTCCTTGTATATGATCAGCTCTCCAACTTTATTCCAGTTACATCAGGTGTCCCTCAGTGTTCCGTCCTTGGCCCCTTGTTTTTTCTAATATATGTTAACGACCTACCAACGAACTTCACTTGTAACATAGGGTTGTTTGCTGATGACTGTGTTTTGTACCGCACAGTAACGAATGTATCTGATCAAATTAGCCTCCAAAGTGACATTAACCAAGTGCAGCGTTGGTGTGGACGGTGGCAAATGGAACTTCATCCTAACAAATGTAAACTTTTGTCGTTTCAGCGTCGCCACAACCCGCTCGTCACTTCCTACGTAATCTCTAACACTCCTGTTCAACTTGTGCAATCCTACAAATACCTTGGCCTAACTTTGTGCAGTGACCTAACTTGGGCTGAGCACATCCGGACTATCATCGCAGCTGCTAATCGTACTCTCGGCTTTCTAAAACGTCATCTGCGCAACGCACCCGCCACGTAAAATTATTAGCATATCAGTCCCTCTTTAGAAGCAAGCTTGAATATGCATCGTCAATTTGGAGCCCACAACACGCGTATCCCATTACTGCACTCGAATCACTTGAAAACTGTGCTACTAGATTCATTCATTCCTCATATGCCTATCACATTAGCGTGTCAACTTTAAACGAAGAAATTGGCCTGTCCCCTCTATCTTCCCGCCACCGCATTGCTACCCTTTGCTTGTTTCATAAACTTTTTCACAGTCCACTTGCAATCGAACCTTACGTTTCCCCCCCCCCATTTCGCAGGTCATATCGCATTGGCCATATCTTTCAAGTTGCCCGTCGACGTTCCCGCCCCGTTACTTTTGCTGCCTCATTTTTTCTTCGTGCAGCAAAAGACTGGAATGACCTCCCCCACCATATTGCAGCAATCACCTGTTCATCAACATATATGCATAGCGTCACAAGCCATTTTTCAAGCTAATTCATGGCTTTTTTGTACGTTTTTGTAACCCCCACCCATTATGTAATGTCCCCCTGGGGACCTTTAAGGGAATAACAAGAAATGAAATGAAACAGATGCCCAATAATGACTTTCAGTGGTGGGTGTTACGTTTCGAAATTTTCTGCACAAACTATTTCGGACACCAACTATTTCGCGCACTAACTATCTCAACAAACCAGCTAGCACTATGAGTCTCACATATAACTATTTCGGATACTCAGGTTGTGGTGCACTCTTCAAGTTAAGGACACAAGATTCTTCGACGATCGAGCTCGCTTCGGAGCACCACTGCGGCCCATGTTGCTGAAATATCTACACAGACAAATTTGTTTTTGTCGTTTTGCTGATAATTTCTTCACATATTGCTCATAATATTCAGGGAATGCTGTGAGTACCGCATCAGGTCCGAGGCGTGCCTTATCGTGGGGGATCTTGCTGAACACGCTGTTCACGGCAGGGGTGAACATGCGCTCAATGAAACTCTAACCAAAGTGTTTCCACCCAAAACACTATGACTTTTCACAGACCACAGCAGTTGGAGGCCGTCTCCTATCCCCTTCTTTCTCCTTCTTTCGTGTTTTACGGGACGTGCTTCATCTGATGGCGTCATGAATAATGATAGTCACTGTTAGTTCGAACGATATCACCAGTTGTACAGAATGGTACGAAGCAGGTCCTTTCCTTCGATCGCATTGATATCGACATTCTATCATTCACGTAATAGTTCCCGTTGTGACAGGCAAAGAAAGGCAACAACCACTCATTCATCCTTTGACGACGTGAAAAACAAACACACAACCTGGTAATAACATTGCAAAAAAATGAAAATGAAATCCACGCAACAGCGGCAAATTAACTATGCGGAACAGACGACACAACATTTCTGCAACCTGCCGCTTGGCCGTGGCCTCCGTGGCCACCATGGGCATTCACCCAAATCGGTGCTACTCTGCTCTATTGAAAAGAGCTGGCAAATGGTACACTTGCCAGTACATTCTAGGCACTATAGTCTATGCAACCCCTTAACAAACACCTCTGTCAAGCATCAATCTGAGGGCAAATGAAGTAGAAGTGGCCACTGCGCAAAATTTAAAGTCAACCTCTGTGATTAACACCAGAGCACTATGAATATTTACAAATCAGCTAGAACTAAGAGTCTGATAGCTTTTTTGCATCACTTGTCTTTATCTAGCTGATTGTGGTACACCAACATTGAGCTAATTTTGCATTTACTCAAGCTTGTGCGGCTTACGCCTTAAGTATGAGAAGACTGTTTAAGTGTCGCTGTGAATCTATCATGACACTCTTGCACTTTCCGCCTACTTAGTGGACCCTCAGTCGAGATAAAAATTGTATGCCGCTAATAAATTTACTCTTGAACGACTTATAGCCCAAGCCACACAACAGTGCTTTGATTGGCAACCTCATTGACTGTGAGATGCAAGGTAAATCCTAAGTTGCTGCGACTCCAAGTTATGGCCCCATTTCTAAGGGTAGAGCACAGAAAGGAGAACACTGCTTTATTAATTTAAAAGGGCACAGCACCCTAGCGAAGGCCGATCCGAATCAGTGGGGAAGCCTCGGGCGAAATATGAGTGAAACGCTATTACCAGCGATATCAATAACAGGTGCTGCCATTAAAATATGACTAAGTGAAATGAAAATGGTAAGCCATCACGGCGTATTCCGCATTACTTAGCTACATTGACGTTTTCCTAATAGTATCTATGCATAGTCACGCAGTGCAGCCCACAAGTAAAATGTTTCAATCACGTCCCGTCAAGCGCGTTACTAAAACTAACCCTTCTTGCGATCTCGGGTGATGTCACTACAAATTGTTTTTACTAATCGCATGCATGCTTTTTGTGAACAGCTGGTGTGATTTCTCTATTTCACTGCATGTCGAGACAGACTGTTCCACTAGAATCTTTGTAACAGCTTCATTGAGCTTGAGGCCCTCTAATACCTCTGACGAGCTGCCAATAAGTGTTTCGTATTGGTGTGCAAACTATTTACGAAAATTACCCTTCACTTCTTTTCTTCGGTAATATCATGAGCCTAGAAGTGTACCCCCACACTACACTCATAACCCTCCCAGCTGTCCCTGTCTTCGTCAAAATCCAGTTGCTCTCTCTTCACGGCGGTGGTCGTCGAGCGGTGATCGTTTTGACAGGCTGCTCACCTCTTAAACGTTCGAACACGGGTGTACACCTGTGAACAAGGCTTACTGGGACTGAGGCAGTTTGCATCCTCTCAAAGTATTCGCAAAGAAATTGAGTGGTGGCGATGCTCACAGACGTGCACAGGTCGAAATGTCTTTATGAAGCGCCACAGACATATTCGGAATTGCGCCACGAAGGCAGAAGACGGGCGTAATCTCGCACGGCGTGGCAGCAATGCTTGCGGAAGGGGAGCAGAAAATTAAAAAAAAGTCAGTTTGCTTTCTGCCTATAGGAGGACGTGTCATGTTGTTGTCTGATGTGTGCTCTACACCTAAAAATACACTAAAGGGTACTCTGGCACTAGTGCCTATAGGGGCTGCAACGCTAGAAGAATTTTTCTGATCTTTTTTCGCGGTTCCGTTTGGCTCCGCATGGCCTCAATCCGCTTTCTCGCAAGATGAAGTTCAGCGAAGGATAACAAATTACGCTTCACCACCTTGCCTTTCTAGGATGGCCAATTGAAATTTTCTCACCAAGTTCACAGTGGTTTTTTTTTATTCTGAACAAAATCAAAGCACAATTGTAAACACAGGCTCAAGTGTGTTTGAAACCAGCAAGCACAAAGACTAGGTGAATCCGTGTACTACCCATCATTCCCATGAAGGCTGAACGATCGCAGCGCCAGAGCTGATTGGAGGAAACCCCGCGTGGCAGGTTTTTTTGTTTTTTTTTGTTTTTGTTTTTTGTTTCAGGGAGCTAAGTCTTGTTGCAGTGCACCCACACTTATTGTTGGGGGTATTATAAATGATAGAAGCTTCATTGTTTTCCAGAGACTCAAAAATGAGAATAAATTGATGAAGTGCTCTTCAAAACGGCCCACCTTTGAATCGTCGGCTTTTCGGAGCCGAAAACTGGAAAGATACAGCTCTTCCAATGCAACGTCAAATTCCTCGACAGCCCTTAGCGTCAAAATCTCCGTTCTTACATGCCTGCACCTTCAATAATGACACGACTAGTCCCGATGAGAGACGGCATAGGGCGGACTTGGTGGCAAGAACTCAAAATTAAAGAGAGTGGCGGAAGCCCTCCCCCCCTATGAATGCGCCTAAGCCTTGGAGACGCGCAAAAAACGATGCCTTCGTTAGGAGATGCCATAGGCTCAAAATGAGCAGACGATATTTTGGGTGCTGAGGATCAACTACGCTGTAACGCCTGGGCCGTCTGCATACTAGGCTAGGCCGTGGGCAGCATACACTTCACATCACACACGACCGCTTTTCGATAATAATAATAATAATAATAATAATATATTACTACAAATAACAATAATGATAATAACATCATAAAATTTTGTTATTGTAAACAGCAAAGATTTAGTATTATAACGTTACGGTATTGATTATAAAATAAAAATTGGCAGAACCCACGTACAGGGGGAATCGATGATATGCGAACCACAAATGAAGACAGTTGATATATCACGTGAAAATCAGCAGAACGGTACGAGGCGGGCGTAAATAATGCCGTACATCACTTCCTTGTCATGATGATCACTCTTGTACGTGTCATTAACCTTGGTTGTCTATTTACGTCCCAGGATACAAAATTCCCTATATGTAGAGCAAGTGAAACGGCCACAAGCGCCCTATTAGTCTAGCATCTAGTCATGTTTTTTTATGAACGCATGCCCGTATTTTCATAATTTGACGTGTAATTTACCTTCGTCGTTCATTCGCGTCACGTGATACTGAGTTTGGTACTCGAAGCTAGGGAAACAGTCACAAGGGCATCACAAGCATGACATGTAGTCATGTTGATACATGACACGCATCTCATGATTATCATGTTTGGGCGTGTCATTTCCCTTTGTCATTCATACACGTCACGTGATTCCAAATTCAGCAGTCATGCAGACACTGCGTAATCGCGGCGTCGACAAAGCATATCAAAATATCCTGGAAGAAATTTACAAGGGATTAACTGCTACCAAAGTGTTTCATAAAGAAAGCAACAGAATACCAATCAAGAAGGGTGTAAGGCGAGAGGATACAATCACCCCAATGCTATTTACCGCATGCTTACGGGAGTTTTTGAGAGGCCTATAATAAAAAGAGATAGGTATAAGAGTTAATGGAGAATATCTAGTTAACCTGCACTTCGCCGATTACCTTGCATTGCTGAGTAGCTCAGGGGATGAATTGCCACTCATGATTACGGTGTTAGACAAAGAGAGCAGAAAGTTAGGTCTTAAAATTATTTTGCAGAAAACGATAGTAATGTACGACAACCTTGGAAGAGAGCAACGCTTCGATATAGGCAATAATGCATTTGAACTTGTAAAAGACTATGTCTACTTATGGCAAGTAATAACCGCGGAGCCAACCACGAAGATGAGTAACTAGAAGATTAAGAATGGGTGGAACTCAATTGGCAAGCGCTCTCAAATGAAGACAGGTGCGTTGCCACAATCCTTCAAGAGGAAGGTGTATACCAGCTGCATCTTGCTGGTACTTAGCTACGGAGCAGAAACCTGGAGACTTACAAAGATGGTTCAGCTTAAATTGAGGATGACGCAGCGAGAAATGGAAAGGAAAATGGTAGGTGTAACCTAAAGAGACAAGAAAAAATCAGAGCGGATTAAGAAACAAACCGGGGTGAAGGATATCATAACTGACATCAAAATAGGAAATCGACATGGGTTGAGCATGTAGCACGTAGACGGGATAACCACTGGTCATTAAGGGAAACTAACTGGACTCCTAGAGAAGGCAAGTGGATTAGGGGGGAGAGGGGACAGAACGTTAGGTGGGCAGACAGGATTAAGAAGTTTGCGAGTATAAGTTGGCAGCAGCAAGCACAGGACCGAGTTTACTGGTGGAACATGGGAGAGGCGTTTGTCCTGCAGCGAGCGTAGTCAGGCTCATGATGATGATGGTGATGAATACCAAATTTGGTATATGTGAAGCTAGCGATGGCCGCGAATGCATCTCTAGCGTGGTATGTTGTAATGTTCTCACATCGTACGCACGTCATGATTATCATGTCTGACCAGTCCTATACCTTCGCCATCAATTGACGTCACGTAACACCAAGTTTGGTATATGTGAAGCTAGTGAAACGTGGGAGACGCACTATGAACGCAGCGTGTAGTCACGTTGTTACATGACACGTATATCATGATTATCATGTTTAGCATGTCATTTACATTTGCCATTCGTTCGCGTCACGTAATACCAAATGAAATATATGTGAAGCTAGCGAAATGACCGCAAGTGCATCAGGATAGTGGCAGTAGTCATGTTGTTACATGACACGCATATCATTATTATCATGTTTCCACCAGGCAAATACTTTCTTCCTGCATTCACGTCTTGCATTACAGAATTTGGTATATGTAAAGCTAGGGAAACGACCGTGTGTGTACAATGAGAGTGGCGCGTAGTGAAGACTGATGACTTACATCATATGCATGTCATGATTTCCCGTTAGGGTTTGTCACTTGTGTTCGCCATCCAGTCATGTCATACCATACTAGTTTTTCAGCATGTCGTGTGAATGAAACCGCTGCAAGAGCAACAAGACCATAAAAAATAAATCATGACATTCATAACATAGATGCAATGATAGGGATGTTATGACTAGTCAATTCGTCTTATCATACGTGTTATTATGTCATAGTAAATATGGTATGAATTAGTTGCGAAACTTTATTGAGGTCCTGCAAGGCGCGCGTCAGCGCGCAGCGGGCGGCTCCCACGTCGGGACCGTTAGGCCAAGCCTATCAGCCGCTCCGCGGGCCTGCTGGACGGCCCAAAGTTGGTCGGCCAGGAAAGAGCTGCGTAGGGCCGCCTCCCACCTGACCGATGTAGTGTTGCCGTTAGTGTACATTGCCTTGCTTTCCCAGAGCATGTGCGCCAGCGTGGATACATCCCCACATGCGGGGCAAGCGTCATTGGGGAACACGTCAGGATAAATAGCGAGAAGGAATCTCAGGTTAAGATACGTGCCGGTCTGCAGTAGTCTGAGGGTAAGGTCCTGTGGCCTATTAAGATTTGGATGAAGGAGTGGATATAGTCTCCGCGAGAGGTAAAAATATTTTGTTATTTCGTTGTACGTGGCAGGCGCGTCCCTGTTTTCCGCAACCCCGTTGGCCCCAAATCGTTGCCCGGAACCAGCGCGGTCGGTTAGTGCGCGCGCGGCCTCGTGGGCAGACTCATTGAGGTTGGGGGGAGCGCCTTGGACCTGTCCAACATGTGCAGGAAACCAAATCAGTAAGTGTTGCTTGATGCCGTCGCGGCCACCACTCTGGAGCACGCGCAGGGCTTTCTTGGAGATTACACCGCGCTCGAAAGCGCGAATAGCTGACCTAGAGTCACTATAGATGACCTCCCCTTCACCTTCCAGGAGGGCCAGGGCGATGGCCACTTCCTCGGCAATCGTCGGATCGTCAGTGTGAACCGATGCGCAGTTGGTGATTTGTTGTTTGGAGTCGACGACGACTGCGGAGAAGGCGCTGCTCCCACGGTACGCTGCCGCGTCGACAAAGCTGACGCCGTGCTCCTCACTGTGAATCTGCTTGAGAAGAGTGGCAGCTCTAGCCCATCGCCTACCACGATTGTGCTCGGGATGGACATTCCTCGGTATCGGTGCCACGGTGATGATGTCACGAATCTCACGGGGCACCTGTCTCATCTTCTCGTCCACTTCAGGCGGAGAGTGACTGAGCTCTCGGAGTATATGTCTGCCAGTGTGGGAGCTCGAAAGGCGCGCGAGCTGGGCCCACTCCTCCGCTTCGGGAATCTCTTCCAACGTATTGTGTACTACGAGCTGGAGCAGGCGCTCGGTGCGCGTCCTCATCGGGACACCAAGGGCCCGCTTGGTAATCTTTCTGAGCAAGACGTTGATCTTGTCACGCTCGGCACGCTGCCAATTGTGCATGGCCGCGACATATGAAAAGTGGCAGAGCACAAAGGCATTGACCAGGCGGATTAGGTTGTCTTCCTTGAGGCCTTGGTAGCGGTTGGCCACCCGCCGAACCAGCCGAAACGCGTTATCAGTCTTGGCGGCGAGCTTGAGTATAGCCTTGCCGTTGGAACCATTGGACTCGATGGTCATGCCGAGGACCCGAATGAAGTCGACTCGGTGTATTGCGCTGCCATCACCGGTGTAGAGCTTGATATCACTCTTCGAGATCGGCTGCCAGTTTTTGGGCTTGGGCCCTAGCCTAGTGAATTGGTAGAGGACGAGCTCGGACTTGCTTGGGGAACATCTCAGGCCTGTGGGACGGAGGTATGGTATCAATATCATTAACTAAATGGCCAGGAGAGCCAAAAGTCGTAGGCGGATATATCTATCTCTATATATATATATATATATATATATATATATATATATATAGTCCAGTAGATCCTCCGTGAGCGGTCACAACGTGGTTTGTTTCGACGTTTTGGCCTAGAGTCAGGGCCGAAACGTCGAAATAAACCACTTTGTGACCGCTCACGGAGGATCTACTGGACTATATATGCAACGCTACGGCCACTCAACCACCATGCCTGCCTATATATATATATATATATATATATATATATATAGATCAAATAGATGATCAGAGTTTCTTCTGGCTACCGTAATAAAAGTTATAAACTTCGAGATTAGTGCAGTATAGGAAACAAAACAATAAAATATTTATTTAATCCTAACAGTTTCGGCTGGTGGACCAGCCTTCTTCGGAGGATGTAAGTGAAAATCCTCCGAAGAAGGCTGGTCCACCAGCCGAAACTGTTAGGATTAAATAAATATTTATTGTTTTGTTTCCTATACTGCACTATTCTCGAACTATATATATATATATATATATATATATATATATATATATATTATATATATATATATATATATATATATGTGTGTGTGTGTGTGTGTGTGTGTGTGTGTGTGTAACAATGCCGCACTGCCAATTACATAAGGTTGTTGGCTAGTCAAGCTGTCCAGACAGAGACGACTTTTTTTCTACAATCCCCCAATCTGTATCTCACAAAGATGGCATATAAACTTATTATTACTAATATATATTAATAATAATATTAATATTAATTTTATTATTACTATTATTATTTTATATTGTTATTATTATTATTATTATATTATTATTATTATTATTATTATTATTATTATTATTATTATTATTATTATTATTATTATTATTATTATTATTATTATTATTATTATTATTATTATTATTATTATTATAACTGGCGTTTAGTCTCCTAACACCGTGATACAATTAGGGGGACGACCTAGTGGCGGGCTCAGAATATTTTGACTTGAGTGCTCTCATATGTACTGACATCATGCATCGGAAAGGCTTCTGCCATTCCACCGCCACAGAAACGTGATTACCCGCGGTAGGGAACAATTTAGCGATATTTGCGATAGCAGCCAAGCTCCCTTCCCACTGAATAAAGGAGGCGTATAAACACTGTTTTCAAAGGCCGTTTCACAAAACCTTTGAAACGGTGCAGAATGAGAGATTATTGCGAGCGTGCATTGATATGGTAGGCGCAAGCACACGATAGTTCACGTTGACCTTACAGTGCTCATTGGGCAGGATCGTAGAACTAATTCATTCACAAGAAATACAAATTCTGCGCAGGTGTCTTGATAGTGCTCCTTTCGTAGCTATCGTCTTATATATCTATCGTAGTGTCCTTATTTTACACGCGCAAAACGTTCTTTTTCTTCGAAGAATAGGTAACAGATACCTCGTGACATCTTTCCTCGAGATCACACCATTTCTTCACCATGTGCGCACATGTGCTCGCTTTGACGGCATGAAGCAATGCCTGTAACTGTTGCATAGTCAAATTGTGCAAGACTGTCAATTTCTGCAACGGCGGCAATAAGTTCCAATCGAAGGCGCCTCATGTTAGAGCGAACCTTCGAGATAATAAGGTAAAATAGTATGGCCAATTCTACTGTGCTCCACATATGCAGCATATACACCCTCCACTGTTTCTAAGGTGGCCCAGACTGCGAAAGCCTACATATAATGATTTAAACAGCTGTTGAATCTACGAAATACTTTCTAATGTTTTCATCGTGTTGTGAAAAAAAAACGTGCAAGGCTTCTTCCGCCGAAAGTGACCTAGAATGTTACAAGTACGTCAGCAGGCTTACTGTAGAAAACAGTGTTCACCGAAACGTGTGGCGTAATCTATCAGAATTACGCCGCACCTTTCTCCAAGTTACATCAAATCCCTATACGTTGGCGCCCTCTTCCACTTTCGACAAGCGGCTAATAATTCGTGCGGTTTAACGTCTGAAAGCTGTGGTGCCATTTTAGAGACGCCATTGTGGGGAGGGGGGGGGAATTTAGATCATCTATGGTTCTTTAACGTGCACCCAAATACAGAATGGAATACATATCCTTAAGCTGCATCAATACATAGGTTTCAAGCATTTTCGCCTGGATTGAAATCTGAAATTCGGCGCCCGTAATCTAATCCATCCGACTACCTTGGGGTCAGCAGTTGGACCGCAATCACTAGACCGCCGTGGCGGGTGTGACTGCCTCGTACAAATAGTGGTATAACATTAGCTTTATTTGCTATCTTTAGTATTAACTGCCTGCGGATAAAACCTAGTGTATCACACACTTGCGCTTCATATTGTACCTCTACGCCGAAACGAACACCCTCTCATGTTCTAATTTAATTGTGTGTACCCAATGAACGTTTCCTAGCTATATACATACATTTTTGGAACAAGTCACCACACTTTATTCTGTTCACGTTTAGGCAGCCACTTTTGCTTTGGCCTCCCTCTCACTAGGACTATAGGATTAGAGCTGGTTCAGTCATTCGAATTATTTGACTAAATATGACGTGCTTGGTAGCGACGGTCTTCAGAAACGTGAATATAGCTTTGGGTATTTTTGAGCAGAAGTCTCGTTGCTTCGCGTAGTCACTATCGCATGCCACGGTTATGATGCTTACACAAGCCGAAAAAATAAAGATATAAATTTTTGATAATTGAAGTACACTTCCACATTTATTACGCAGCCAAGCACTGTACGTTGCCACTGATCAAAACTACAAATGACCAATATAACATTTCCTAAACGCTGGAAGGCGGAAACGACATTAGGTGTTTGATAATAGAGTGAGCTTCCGCATCTGTCACGCCCGCTTTTTGTGCTACAGTGTGAATCAGTTTGGGGTGACTTGAAACTAGCGGCAGTGAGCCTTCCGTGGAGGAGTCGCGGTGATTTCCAGTCACGAAGCGAATCGCTAGATCTACGAGACGACTGTTGCGACGAGTGACGTCATGCAAGGTTGCCATGTCGTCATCCAGACGACCATGGTAGTCAGGCAGCTTCGCGACAAGAAGACTGTAATTGTGGACCAGTCCGGGAATGAGGCAATGTAGCAACATCGCGCAAGAGGGTTCACCCAGTGCCTCAAGAGACAGTTCATAAAGCATTCCGTTCTGCAGAATAGAATCGGCGATCAGCTGACAACACGTGTCGCTTAAGCGTTCCAAGTTTAGTTTCACCTTCTGTACGGTTCGATTCGACGCAAGCACTTCAATGATTCGATAAGCCGTCGCATCGTGGTCGTCACTCGCATCGCGCATGTTATTCACGTACACTTCGATGTCGTTTACCGTCCCCGTGGCCGAAAGGTAATTCGCAACAGCCGCGTAGAGCGTGCTGTCGTAATCAGGGAAGCGTAAACGAAGGGAGGTTACATGGCTGCACACAGCCAGTTCGTCGATGGCTGCGCGTAGAGCCTCCGAGTGCTCCAAGTGCCATGAACTGAGTGTGACGGCTCTGGCTTCCTTAAATAAACTAAGTTCTTCGACGTCCCTCAGACCAATGTGATGGTCTTCAACAACAACCCTTCGATGCATTTTGTGATGTCTTATTCTGGTATACACTTCTCGAAGGCAGCCATTGGCTCCGATGTTCGTCACCGTCAAGGTCACGATAGAACCGTTGACAGCAATCGCGTCAATAAACATGGAGCACTCCTCAGGTGTGTATAAAGACAAATCCATGGTCAGTCTTTCCAAGCTTTGGGTCTTTGCTAGGGCCGTAATCCATGGTTCTATTACGCTCCTGTCGTTAGATGGTGTATCCGACTGAGCCCAAAGGTCGCAGCAGTGCCGCACTTCGAGTGTACGAAGGTTCTTGGCAGACGCGACGACACTACCGATGAGTCCGATGTCGGAGGCTCTGCGAAACCACTTTGCCGTAAGCTCCTCCAGCGATGTCATTTCGCAAATGACTGCAACTAAGTTGCGCATTAGGTCAAAGCTCTTTTCCGTATTCACGTCAGGCGCATGGAACTGCAATTTTTTGAGCGTGGTCTTTTTTACTCTAAGGTATTTGACAAAAACTTCAGGTGTTTCTTTAGAACGCGGTCCGAAAAGAAGGAATCCCACGGCAAGTTCAGTGACGCTGTTGTTTTTCTCTAGTGCCGAGCATAATGTTTTGAAGCAGTCAGCCTCTATTGTCAAGCCAGTCAGATCGAGTGCCTTAATCTTGGAATCTTGATGTCTCAGGGCGCTGTGAAGAAGTGACGTTTGGTAATCCGGGCTGTAGTTGCCATCGATGAATTTCAGCTGCACTCCATTGGCCACGACCACTGACTGGACAAACGCGACCAGACCACCGACACCCTCCGGCTGCTCGTCAAGGTCGACGACGATTGCGAGCCTCTTCAGCGCTGGAATCTTTCGAAGACTGAACAGAACAGCGCGGTTTTTCGCGATGACGTCGAACAGCTCCACAGCGACAATGCAGTTATGTTCCTCGAACAGAAAGAATAGAACCGCCAGTGCCACGAGTCCAGGGTCGCTCTTCAAGAAAGCTGCCAGATATCCTCTGCCGAGACTTCGAATAATCGCAACACCCACTTCACCAACCTCATCACGGGAGTCATCTCGAATCTGAAGACCCAAACACCACAGGGCTTTGTTGCAGTCGGCAACGACATCCATAAGGCAACATATTCCAGTCGTACTTAGATTGCAGGGTGGTACAAATCCGCGGGCAACGTTGAAGCAAACTGTCGCACGTTTTGGAAATCCTAATCGCTGCAGGAACTTCTTGCTAGGACGACTTTCGGCCATGGCGAAATGAGTGCGGCGAAAGCACGCGATATTTTTTTATGCTGCTAACTCCCTTCGCAATCTGTCACCGCCTTAAAAAGCTTTCGCGACTGATGGCCACGTCATGGTCATAAACGGCTTTAAGATCGGCAAGTGTTATGGGCGCTGCAGTCATGCGTGGAAGTGACAATCTGTTGTGAGCCACTCTACTTGATAAATCTGTTCATTTAAGGCTGGGATGTGGCACAATGGCAAGCTATGTTATGGAGCTGTCCAGAGCTTCTACTGCGCGAGGTGTCCCTAATTGCATTAGTTGCGCATGTTGTTATGTTGCTTTTACTCGTAATGGTTACCAAACGCGATGAGAACCTTGAAGTCAGTACACATCATCATCACGCCTGTATAGCTTTGTCGTGGTCACAAGCAGTTGTGTAGCTAATTATCGCTTTGAGTATCAGAGAAAAACACACATGCTTTCAAGATGCGTAGCTACGCGCACAATTTTAGGATACGCAGCATCGCGGTACACAACCACTGTCAGCACGCTGACATAGCGGCCCCGATGTTCTCACGGAAACTACCAGGGGGGGGGGAGTGTGCCTTTTTATTCATACCTGTGCCCCCTTCCCCCTTGTCTATGCTACTATAATAAGTAAATGGTTCATTTCACGAGATGCTTTCGCGCCTCGTGTGTCATGGCGCAAACCAAAAACACACTCATTTCTCCGTCATACGTACCTGCGTAGCACGAAAGTGACATCTGACTTCTCAGTAGTCTGTACTGACACATGAGAGCTTGTACAATGGGAATTGTTACTTGGCACATATAAGCGCTGAGATATTTGGGTCGCGATGCCTGGAGGGAGCCTCAGATGTCTTCACTGCAAGGACTCTTCGACATCCATCATGACGCGCCTGCATTGTCTGCATCCGCTTCGATTACTGTTTCGTTCTTACAAGTTCACTTTTATAGTGATAGCAATTATATGAACACTCTCAGCTGGATTTTGGCGTGGGCGTCGGCGTCGTTTTCAAGCAACGTATATGTATACGTATTTATATATATACATAAAAACGCAAGAAATAGTAATTTCAGAAAGAAACACTCCGGCGCGCGGAATCGAAAGTGGAACCTCTGCGACGTGATAGCGAGGCGTTAACCACTGAGCCACCTCACAGAACATCCTTCCCCGTTCAAACGGCAAGCTACTTATATCTACCACTTACCACTGCTCACGAGCATCTAGGGGGAATTGCGTTTTCAGCATTACCAGCAAGATGGCGCATAAGCGCGCGTCGACACATCGCGCGGTGGCACCCGCTCTAATTTCCTACGCGTACTTTGCCCAGCTTAGAGAAGGAGAGCGACGCTCCCTCACGCGCCCTTACCTTGCGGTGACGATGAGGAGAACGTCGTACGCCTTGGCTGGCGTCTGGTTTACCTGCAACGATTCTGCTGTTGTTGCCGGGTGCACAAAGGTCACTGCAATCACTGCAATGTGCATTTGCGAAAATCGGACGTTTTTCAGGCACAACAAAGGAACAAATTAGACACTGATTCGCGTACATCCGTACCTGAGAGTACGTTTTGTGCGTCATTTGTGTGTGAGAAACGCAAGGCATGTTTTGAACTGTTTTCTATTCTGCGCATGACCTTTCAATTTCTTGGTATCGCGTTTCTGGTTGTTTCGCCTTTCCGGCAAAGATGTGACTTCTTTCGCTTGTCTCAATATTCAGAAGATTGCCTAAAACGCATCGATAATACTTCCAGTAAAACAATAGGAAACTATACATTTTACGAATACTCGACGAGTAGCGCCCACGCTTCAACGTACACAATCTGATCAGGATTGTTGTTGGGGTGCTTCGACAAATTCGAGGATAAGTTCGGTGCTCAGCAGTGACACCCACTTTACAACGAGGTTCAACAGCAAGAACATAAAGGTTTTTAGGTATAGGCTGTCAGGAATACTCTACCATTTCCCTAGGAACCATGCCATGGTTTTCACATGTAAGGTATAATATTTAAATTATCGGGGTGCATTGTTCAAGAGCGATTGCTGTAAGATATCTCATGATTTCCCTCCACAATTAATAACTCCATCGTACGCGTGCACGTCTCTACTGATAGCGTTTTTGCTCATGTGTCAAGATCTGCACACAGAGGCAAAAACGCATGCAGTATCGTGTTTTGCGAAATATCTCGAAAGTGCTCGCCTTAGAATACCGGCGCAGCTGCTCTCCTATTTTGCCTTTTTTAGTCGCGGAGCTACTCTTAGTCTAACGTTGTCCTGCGATATGCGTAATAGACAGACAGACAGACAGACAGACAGACAGACAGACAGACAGACAGACAGACAGACAGACAGACAGACAGACAGACAGACTGACAGACAGACAGACAGACAGACAGACAGACAGACAGACAGACAGACAGACCAGACAGACAGACAGACAGACAGACAGACAGACAGACAGACAGACGACAGATGGGGAGAGACAGGCAGACAGACAGACTGAGAGACAGACGGACAGAGAGATAGACATACGAACAAAAAGACGGACACACAGACGGAGTGAAAGCAGACAAACAACAACAACAGAGACGGACTCACAGACAGACGAACATAGAGACAGAGAGAGAGACAGATGAACAGAAAGCCACAGACAGACAGACAGACAGACGCTTCGTCCCACTCATCATTCACTCCATGGATATGCTGTGATTTTTTTTGTTGTTGCAAACTTATGTGCCTCAGTTTCTTGCACCACGGTGGAGCAGTGGTTAGCGTTCCCGGCTGCTTAACCGAACTTCGCAGGTTCGATCCCAGCGTCTGTAGATGTGATATCTCTACGGAGGCGAAATAGGAGACGCCTGAGTTCTGTGTGATGTCAATCGCTTTAAAGAACATCAGATAGTAAAACTTTCCAGAGCCCTCCTCTCCAGCATATCTCGAAATCATATTGTAACGAACAAATAAAACGCCGGAAGCTAAAAGAACTATTTATTTATGACGAGCTCGTGCCCGTTACCTAATACACAAAGGTTGTCCTGCACTCGCTAGTGAAACACCGACAACTTTTTTTTTTCCGTCTCGCCGCGTGCCGCTCCTTCGAAAAGCCGCCAGCCTTCTTTTTTTTCAGTGCGTGGTGTGGTGACACGTGCAGTCAGCGTTGCATGGCATGGTTAGCTTGGCGCGTTCGGCTTGTCAGTTGGGTGTGACAGAATTCATAAGAGCAGGAGCGGCGCAAGACTTTGGTAGGTGCCTAACAACACTTGTTAGTATCATGGTTTTGTGATGTAAAACCTCAGATTCTATTACATTTTTTTTAGCGTCACAATTTCTTCTAGCCATATTTTGGAAGATTTATTCGCTACAATAAGGTTGACGTCAAGTGCCGAAACTTTAAATAGCTGTCAGGTTGGGTCCTTACGCACCACATTTCCAGCGGCATCCACCATAGAAAAAACGTCCACCACAGGAATGGTGGATTCCACCATCTACCAATTTGGTGGATTATGGGGCTGGAAATGTTGGTTGCATATGGTGTATGGCGAATGCGGCCGCTCCAGCCGGCAATGCTGGAGCGCGAAGCAGCGCCAGAACTGCCGCGACAAGCTACCACTAAAGAAATAGTAGAAATAATTGTATAAAAGTGATGTGGAAATCACCCGTAAAAAAAGAAAAAGGTGCGGCAGCCCGGAATTGTACCTGCTACCCTTCGGGTTTCTAACTAAACACACTAACCACTGCACCACGCCGACAGAATGTTGACGCTGTTGTTAAAGAAGTAGTGAAATCACAATCTCACTGCTTACCTTCAATTTTGTTTGTCGCTTATTCCAGATGGACGGAATCTGCACCTGCTACTAAAATTTGCATATTTATTAAACACGAACAACTACTGCCTGTAACGATTGCCACTGTGATAATGGAAACAGCGCTATGTTTTTGTTAGAATTTACAACCGCCAAAACAAAAAATACTCAGTGGACTGAGGAGCAGGTAGTTTATCGGCAGTTAGTGCCAAGTTTAAGATCCCTTTCTCGGTCCTTCCAAAGAGCAATATCTGTTCACGCTTTATGACGCTTCTATGCTCATTCGATAGATACGCCCTCACAACTGATTGTGATTTTTTTTTTGCGCAACGCACAGCACCGTCGTGCCAGCCACAACACTGTTTCTCTGTCGCTAGGAGTAACTACATAACGGCGTGACCCAAACTAATGCAGTGCGCTAGAAACAATATAGTCACGGGTCGTGACGTGGCCGAAGACAGGAGACTCGTGTCGGGATTTAACTGTTATTTGGGCGAACATGTGCCCAGTAAACGGAAAGTCCAATTACAGCAGCAGTCTTGCACAGATAGCAGTCTCGGACTGATAGCGGCGAACGGAGCGTCGGTCTTCGTT
>WOVY01004081.1:0-33523 GCA_013436015.1 Rhipicephalus annulatus
GCCTCTACTCGATGTTATTTTTTCCTGCTACGGACTACTAGGCGCCTTGAATGCGCTCTGGCGATGAGCCACGCAGAAAGTATCGCTAATACGTAATTTTTTGCGGAGAGCCCCAAACGCCATAGCCAAGTGCAACGCAATATACAGCCCCATGAAATTGGTACACAAGATTCCCGCACGTGGCGCGAACAATGCGGTGCCGACGTTACGAAAGGAAAAGCCTTGTCTCTTTCGCAATCATGTGGTCACCCCTAGTGTTGAGATTTACACTTACTGTGCAGATGCACAAAAACAGAAAACAAAGAAAAACTGGCTGCTTTATTACATAGACACGTTTTGGGATAACGGTGTTGTTCTGACACCGGAACACTAAATCACTTCGCGGGCAGCGAGCCACGGAGAACGGAAAGCACAAAATTATTCTACGCGACCAAGCTGCCTAGAAGAAAAATATAGTGTAAAAGTGAAGCAAAATACGCTAGAAAAATAATCCTCATATGACACCACGACTCTGTGCGTTATTTTTGAGGATGACAAACTGGCTTTTCCAACTCTTCTTTTTCCGATGACGCAGGATGTTTTCAGTTTTCTTTATTATTCTATTTTCCTGGCGCTTACTGGCAGACAAGTGACTATTACTTTTCTTCCCTGCTTTTCTTTCGGTCTCTCCCTCAGGGACACAAGCAAGGTCAGATTTCGCTGCGTCTTGCCCTCTATATTAGCTGCCCGTGTTGCCTGCAGGCACTCTTTATTTTTACAAAGAAAGCAACCTGAACCGCAGTTTGTCTCTTGTGGCCTTGCTTGTATACACACGAGGCTCCAAGTCCAAAGCGTTCTCGCATAACACAACTGGCGGTGAAGGACATGTGCCTGCCGGCTCTGCCCGCACCGAAGTATTCTTAGCGAAAAGCAAACGACTCCGCCTGAGGCGAGCACGATAAGCAAGGAAAGGAGTATCTTTGGGGAGAAAAGAGAACCGAAGCGTGTAAAGTAGGGAATTAAGATAGAGAAGGGTTCTCGGAAAAAATGTAGAGCGTTCGCAGACGTAACGCGGGAAAACGCGATCGTGAGAAGGAGGGTGCGTGGTGTACATCACAGGCTCTTAACAGGCAATTTTTAACGGGCGTCTGTGAGAAAACTGAGTAAATAGGTGAACACGCCAACAAGAACAGACATGCACCTGTGTAGAAGGGAATCAAACTAGAGTTCTTTGAAGAAAACAGGGAAAGGGCTGGATTTTGCTCTCCCGGAGTCAGTCGGTAAGTACGTAGGCTCGATCAAGGAGGAGAACGAGAGAGAGGGAGCGAGAAGGAAAGAAATTACTGAGTTCGTGGTCTCAGCAGTTCCAAACTCCCTCTGTGCATCGGGTAGCTTCCAACGCTTGACTTCGACTTCATCTCTTTCTCCTCCGTCATGCTATCCAAGTAAACGACTTCATACTCACAAGATCGTATTTCGTTGCAGGTGCTTTCCTCCCTCGGTGGGGTGCACCAGCCTCGGCTTGACAAGCCGTTGCATGACCTCGAAGACACGTTGTGCCGTGACTGTTGTTTTCCGTTATGTTTTGTGTCACCGCCTGTCGACGAGACTTTTCTCTCTACTCTTGCGTATCCGTATAAATTTAAACCGAGACACCTTTTATGGGCTGACGCAGTTATTTGAACTTTATTATCGTGTATCTGTGTTCTCGGTGCTGTGACGCCTACAACGTTGGGTCGCGTGTCGACTGTGAATTTTCCAGCTTTCGTTCGTTGGGTATCACGTAATGCAGAAACTAAAGCGACCGGCTCTCGCCACTGGTCCCATTGAAAAACGAACACCAGCGGGATACTGTTCGTCTACGTCTTCTCTACCATGAAGTCGGCTTTCGTCATTAAGTCTCTATCGCGTGGTACTTGTGTTATTCGTCGTGGTTGCAAGGGCAAGCCTGTCTCGCACAACTGGAGGACAATGCTCGGACTTGTGAAGGCATGGTGGATTACGAGTAGACTAAACCCTTTCCTTCAACCCAGTCTAATCTAATCAGTTCAATTCTCCTACAGAAAGCTCCTACACAATTCTCCTACAAATTATCCTACAGAAAACAATACACGGCGCTACCGGTAGTAAGTTTATAGTGCCATTGATAATTCAAAATAAACTGCGTGAACTCACTCTAGCATAAGCTTTGTTAGTTTGGTAGTATATGATGGGCCCGGACAAAGAGCCAGAAGGGCAGCAAAGTTCACATACTTGCGTTTTTTTCACCACTATAGTTTGCTGGCACATAATTAGGCTCAACTGTTCATATTTAGCAGAAGGGGGAACTTTAGATGAGGCGGCATTGCCTGGGCTTCAAACTTTTATTACACCCTTGTACCTTGTGGTTGCTAAATAATTAATAAAAGTTCAGGTTTTAAATGTGAAACATTTCTTAGCAAACTTCCGCGACATTGAACGTATCTATTAAGTGTGAATACACTTTATAAGCGACCCCAAACCATCCACCACGTCGGCGGCGTCTGCACTCTTCTCTCTATCTTCAAAAGAAAGAGGACGTGGCGGGCCGCAGCGCGACGCTCTACCGAATAGCCACGGACGCGACGCTGATATCGGTGTCAGTAACGCTCCTTATACCCCCTCCCCCTTCACTCGCTCCTCCGCTCTCCTCGCTCGCTGCAGCTGCGCGCGCACCCCTCTCTCTCGCGCGCCCGCCTTCTCTGTCAGTCTCCCAGATTCTCAGGAACCATTACACCATAAAGACACCATAGTGTGATTAATAAATATAATAGTGCGAATTAATAAATACCCCTCATAGCATCACCCCGTGCATTCGCCCTTAACCATGTTCACCCTCGGGGAAATGCTTGGCCGTTTTTTTATCTATCTTGCCGCTTACGACTTTTAGCTCTCCTGGCTGTTCCGGTAATGGTATCGATACCAAACTTGGTAGTGTACGGCATGACTATGTGACGAGCATAAGAGACTAGTCACAACATGAAAATCAGGATATTTTGTCAATAATGTCATGATTTAAATTCCGTGGTCTTGATGCTCTTGCGGTGGTTTCCTTAACATGACAAGTGCTATACTAGTGTGGTATGACATGATTGTATGGCGAACGCAAACGACAGACCCTTACATAAATATCACGGCATCTGTGTCATGTAATAACATGACTACATGCCACACTCCGAATGCGCTCGTGGTCTTTCGCTAGCTTGCATATACCATATTTGGTATTAAGGGACGTGAGTGAACGACGAAGGTATGTGACTGGTGCAAACACCCTAATCATGAGATGCTTGTCATGTAACAAACATTACTACACGGTACGCTCATGTAGCGCTCGCGGCCGTTTTGCTAGATTGACATGTTTAATTCGGTATTACGTGGCGCGAACAGACGACACAGGTAAATGAAACGTTGAATCATGATAATCATGACATACGGGTCATGTAACAATATGACTACATGCCACACTTATAATGTACTCGCGGCCGGTTTTGCTAGCTTCACATATGCCAAATGTGGTATTACGTAACGTGACTAGATGATGGTGTGTGACTGGTGCAAACGTGATAATCATGACAAGCATGTCCTGTAAGAACATCACTACATGCCATGCTCAAGTTGCCAATACACGCATGCGCGTTTGAGCCCGGCCGGCGTCCCTACGTCACGAAGAGAGCAGACGTGGTGATATCTGGGTAACGTAGTCACCGCGAACTGCAGCATGTCGCAATTCGCGCCGGGTGCCGCTGGATCACGCCGCCGGACGCTGGTTGTGCCGGTGCTCGCATTTTATAGTGTAGCGTGGCTGCGCCCAGCCTGCGCGCTCGTCAACGTAACGTCCGAGTATATTGGGCCCTCCTTGATGCACTCGCGGCCGTTTCGCCAGCTCCACATATACGAGATTTGGTATTACGGGAAGTGTTACTGGTGCAAACAAGATAATCATGACACATGCGTCATGTAAAACTTTACTACATGATACGCTCATGGCACGTTCGCAGCCCTTTCGCTAGCTCCTCATATACCAAATTTGGTATCAGGTGACGTGAACAGAATACGAAGGTAACTAACTCGTTCAAATATGATAATCTGGTCATAGAAGTCATGTGCGGCATAATTGACTTCCACCTCGTAACGTTTTTCTGATTTTAAAGTGGCATATCAACCTTCCTCATTCGTGCTTCGTAGATCATCGATACCCACTGTACGTGGGATCTGCCAATTTTTTTTATTGTAAAATGTGAAAGCTTCAACTTATAAGGAATTGCGTAATTTTATAGATAAGAATGTCAAAAACAGAGTTTTTTATATTAAAGGTGTGTAACTGGTTACTTCTTTGCATGAACTGATTTATGAACATAATATAGCATTCTTATTGCAGCAATCATTAATTTTGCCAGAAGAATGCGCATAAATTGGACGAACTGGGTACTGCTGATATAATAAAAACGGTTTGGCAATATCACCGTCTAACAATAGCGTACCTATTCAAATCACTATTGATTACATTATCGGCTGCAATACTTGTAACAGTACCATTGATTTCACTTTCCATATAATCATTGGAAAGTGAAATTTAATGGTACTGTTAGAAGTATTGCTTGTTAGAAGTATTGTTAGAAGTATACCATTATTGATAGTTTCTTCACACTGACAGGGTTTGTGTGGGCAAAATTTGCTTTTAAAATAATGAAATAAACTAACAAACAATGTCCTGCCTGCTGGCACCGAAGTATTCCAGGCTATTAAATAATAAAATGAATGGGGCAACAGTCAAATGCTATATTTGAAGAAGAAAAAAGAGACAAAAACAAAAAGTAATGTAGAAAGTGCCCCCACCATTTTCAGTCACCTCGTTAGAAACGAGTGAAGACTGAGCGATATAATGTACAAAATTATCTAACCTAATCCACAACTATTCGGGCTCTTTCATCACTTACAATTTCTTGTTGCAACTAAAGTTTGTTCGCTCTATTTTTTTTAATCTTGGCTGAAATTTTCCATTTCAAGCTACATGACCCGTCTTCCTTGTCTTTTCTTTAAAATCTTTCCATGTTCTTCGCTCCACTCTCTTCTGTATCACTGTGTGGGCCGGCATCAATTGGCTTGAGCCTCCTGATAGGTCACCCTCAGTACTTAATTTTCATCTTGTGTATTTTATCGCGTCCTCTCCCATACAGACCCCCAAATTCTCAATAAAAATGTAGACGCTTACATAAAATACATAAACACATTTATACCAATATATTTTCGCATATATTCGTCAACATATACATAACAAACATCTACATTTTGTGTCCGTACGTATACCTATTGTACAAAATGTTTGTCCACTATTGATAGTGCGAAAGAAACTTTTGATATTATTGATAGTTCATTTATCGATAGTTCTGTATCACTACAACAAAATAAAACAACCACCAGGCCCCGCGGAACGCACAGCACTGTCAGAGTGACAGCTATAAGAGTGGTATTTCAGGCCTTTTTTAAACGCACTTCGGGTAGCTGCTACCAGCATACTAGCAGGGTACCCACTATGTTATATATCATCGTGTAATAGGCAGACATTTACTGTGCCATTCTTCGTCATTCTTCGGAGAAGCGTAGTACCCACTGTACAACTTCAATGAAGCTCGTCCAATTTTTTCTGCTGTGGCTGACGACGATGAAGAATTAAGTGAAAAATTTTGTAGTCCCCCCAGACGAATGGATAAATGGACGCTCCGCCCCAATCATCATCATTCACTCCGTAGATATGCAGTGATTTCGTTCCCAGTTTAACTTGGCACAAGGGGGGACACGATAAATGTATTAAAATACACAACAAACATGCCAGAACAACTACTACACCTGTCAAGTAGTGCTAAAAAATAACCGGTGGTGCTCAGTGGTAGAACACCGGACTGGTACATAGAAGACACGGAATCTCATTGTGTCCTTCTTTTTTTGTTTACCCTGAGTTTTTTCCTCATTTGGTGCCCGTGTCTTTACGGACGCTGCTGCGGTGGACAACTACGGCACACGCTATCCTTGTTGTAACATCATAACAGCTTTCCCTGTGAAACTTCCGAGTCCTGTAGCAATACATCGACAAATACAGGTGTGAAACAGTTCAAACATATCTTCAGTAGAGTCGCGGGCTCTTAGGCGGAAATACAGACTGACACACGCTACACGTGATGCAAGCGCTTCTGACACGTCGCGTGACTGAAGCTTTGCCCTATCTCCCGCTTAAAAATTCAGTGGTCAATGAGTGTAACATTCTGGTATGCAGACTTTGAATATCCCCCTTGGAATCCCACCCTCAGCTTCGAATGGGTGAATATTCAACATAGGTGTACATAGGACATGAGAAAATGTATCCGAAAAGCGTGTGAGATATAATTCAGGAGACTAACGCTAACGCTTCTCTTGAATATCATTGTTCAATAGCTAGGTGGCGGCGACGAAGCTTTTACAGCCACGACGTACCGAAAAGAAAGAATTGTTCTAAAGACCCTTAATGAATCAATTCACAGCATGGTACCAATCACGCGCAGTATGTACCGGTGTGTAAAAAGATACAAAGACAAGGCTGAGCGAATACTATAGGGCGAAGACGTTGGTGATATCCGCACGCCGATAACAGGACACTGCCAAATATCCGGGAAGAAGCACCTACATCAGGAAATACGTAGAGATCCATTTAAAATAGCTGTTATCGAAAGCTTCAGCCCCACAAAAGAGCTGGCGACCATCCTAACAATGGCCACGGGCCGTGAAGGCAGATGTCGTATTTAAATTCGAATGCATTACTTATTCGGGCTATGTCAGGCGTCCATCGGGATCCGTCAACCGCCGTATCCTGTAGCAAAAGAGGCGGGCGCACGCGTCCCTAGCAACCGGAGCTCTCACTATGTTGTCCCTAGCAACCGGAGCCCTCACCATGTTACGCTTCGGCGTCGGCAGCTGTCAGCACAACATGCGGGCGCGCACGCTTATCCTCGCCCCTAGCAACCGGAGCCTCTACCTCCTTGACTTGAACGTGACTTCATCACCTCATGCAGTGCGTTTAAAATACTTCTGTAGCGTTTGTGCTTTTAGCTTTTGTGTAGCGTTTGTGTTCATAGGACGCTGATATCATGGCCGTCAGGTACAATGACAGGTGCAGCGCTTCGACGCTCCATCTTTCACCGTTCGCTTTCTTTCTTTCCTGCGCCCAATCCTCCGATCCGCTCGTTCGTACGTACATATAAACGGAGTGAAGCGCGCGCCTCACACTCGACCAGTGATGTTCTGTAGTACACCGAACAATTCCCATTCAGAGACAATGCAGTGCGTTTAAAATGCTTCTGTAGCGTTTGTGCTTTTAGCTTTTGTGTAGCGTTTGTGTTCATAGGACGCTGATATCATGGCCGTCAGGTACAATGACAGGTGCAGCGCTTCGACGCTCCATCTCTCACCATTCGCTTTCTTTTTTTCCTGCGCCCAGCCCTCCGATCCGCTCGCTCGTACGTACATATAAATGGGGTGAAGCGCACGCCTCACACTCGACCAGTGATGTTCTGTAGTACACCGAACGATTCCCATTTAGAGACAATGCAGTGCGTTCAAAATGCTTCTGTAGCGTTTGTGCTTTTAGCTTTTGTGTAGCGTTTGTGTTCATAGGACGCTGATATCATGGCCGTTAGGTACAATGACAGGTGCAGCGCTTCGACGCTCCATCTCTCACCGTTCGCTTTCTTTTTTTCCTGCGCCCAACCCGCCGATCCGCTCGCTCGTACGTACATATAAATGGGGTGAAGCGCACGCCTCACACTCGACCAGTGATGTTCTGTAGCACACCGAACAATTCCCATTCAGAGACATGAAAATTCCCTACTTCAGAAATTTCCCCCTGCAAACGTTGACGAAATGGACAGCTTAATTCCCTGCACAAAAGTACTAATTTACGCCCCTATCCACGCACACACATACTGTAATTACACGTGTCTGACGTACTGGCGAGTTTTGAAATCATAACTAGCCACTCCACTGCCACACAACAAATGCATGACTTTATTATTTGATATACTGTTAGAACACTGCACATTGTGGGCTTCAAGTCTAACACCAATAGTAAACTAGAAATTGCTCCGCGTAAATATCAGAAACAGTTCTCAAGGGTTATGCTTGCGTTGTACATGCGCCATAACCGATTACAGCAGAAGAAGGCGCACTGTGACCGCTAATTATCGGTTGTCCTAGCAGAAGTTAACGATTCGTAAAATTCCCTCTATCCTGAAGATTCTTTT
This sequence comes from Rhipicephalus annulatus, assembly GCA_013436015.1. NCBI lineage: Eukaryota > Metazoa > Arthropoda > Arachnida > Ixodida > Ixodidae > Rhipicephalus > Rhipicephalus annulatus. The sequence goes on from WOVY01004081.1 coordinate 8,268, forward strand.
TTTCCTTTGGCTCGAAATTACCAGTGGAAATTCCCCGAAAAGGGACAAAAATCCTTTTACGGGACATCACTGCTCTCGACTGTTCCCTGACTGATGAATGTGCAAATAACTGGTTATGGTACAAATCCTCGTCTCGTCAATAATACACCCCATTAAAATTACTACGCCGTATACTCTCGGTGCAAGGAATACATTCGCATTTCCTCACGATTTCCTTCACGGAGTAGGGAAGGTAATGTTTTTTTTAATTGAGAAGCAGCCGTCAAGAAGTAAAAGAGAGGTTTCGTGTCGACTGAAGCTGTGAGAGTATTGAAGCTGCGAAGCACTGTTCCCCTAAACCTAGGCACGAGAGGCTAGAAGGGAAACGACGAAGCGGCTCGTGTCGAAGCTCTCTATGACGCCTGCTGGGCCATCCCGTATAATTATCGAGACGCCTGGCCCGGGTCCGCAGGTGCATATACTGTGCCCGTCGCGTACTCAAATATCAGTGAATATAACAGGCTGGGAAGCGAAATGTACCCACCACGTCACCGAGACCTCAGCAAAGAAAACAGCACCACACAGAGAGTACCACAAAGCAATACTTACACCCACAAATTACTTATCAATCGGCACTCCGCAAAGCTGGATGGATGCATGTGCGCAAACTGCTCTGTACCGGACACTTTGGCGCACCTAATCCGTGTGTGCCACGGTCGTCTGGCACATATAAATCCACCCTCAATTAATTATTTCAGCGCCAAGTAAGAAAACGAATTCCTCATAAAAAACTTCAACGAGAAGCCAAAATCGTCTTCTAGGACCTGAAAAAACAACGACACCTCATCGCCAGGGTCGAGAAGGCAGTTAGACCCAGAGGGCCCGTGGAAGGGGGCAACCACCCACCTTGAGTAGAATCGCCGGTCAGCTCGTGTAGATAATTAGAAAAATAAAAGTTTATTTACTGTACCATTATGACGCTTAAGGCACCATGAATTCGGGCGATTTCTTGTTCGAGCTACAATTTACTACTACTTTTGCCGGAGTGGGTGAACAAGGGAAAGCCATAGCACTCGCGAGAGAAAGTAGTCGTTAGCGCCAGCAATTAGCTAATGACGACATAGTTGTGAGCCCATAAACGCAACTAAAGAAAGCGACGTACGTTTCAGCGAGAAAGTTCTCTTCCGTGTCCATACTGTCATATTAGTGCTACTCACCGAACACCGTTACATGTACCTACCTGTCAGATAAGCCTGTTTCTGACGCTTGTCCGCTCTGCTGAGTTTCGTTGAAGCGAAACAAACGCAAACATATCTGCGTCATCGACAAGCAAGACGGTTGTCAGGTAATCGATGGTGAAGAAATCTGTGTGCAAAGCCCCAGGATAACGGTGACAGGGCATTCGGAAAGATGCTCTCACGCAAGAAGTTTACCTCGCGAAGCCAGAATAGTGCTTAAACAACAACAAAAGAAAACAGTGAGTAAGAAATTATGACAGCACATCCAGGAGAGGCTGGAAGAAAAGGAAAGATGGTACGAAAGATGGAGAAATATAAGAAAAATAAAAAGCAGTGAGATGCGTGAAGGAGTCGTACAACAATATAGAACATAGTGAATTCTTTTTCTTCGTGCGTCGCATGGGACCATGGCATGGGCTTCGTTAAGGACGTCTTCTGGACGGCTTCGTTAGGTACGTAACCGAGTATTTACCTTCATGGTTATACAACACTACAACGTCACTCACGCGACTCTAATTATGTAGCGCGGTATAGACAAAATAACTACATGGAGGAGACAGGACTGCTAAGAGCTTGTGTTATAGAAGACCATACTACCTCTTTGCTAACGTCTTCATCTTCGAGCGAGCTTCTATCAGTAACAGAAAAAAAAACAAGGCGATAGGAACAGGCTCACGGCCGGAACGGGTTTCCCGCCTGCAACTGTTTGTGAAGCTTAACACACGTTAAGATCTGTGTCTGTGTTGTTTCTCCTATTTCCTTCTACTGTTTGGAAGAGTTGCTTTAATTCCTGAGTGGGGCATAAGCGTGCGCAATGTTCCCCTCCAGAGGGGCGAAGGTTCATCGCAGAACTCTCTCCCCTTTATATCGTGTAAATGTGTGGGACTGGTTTTCCACTCCCCGCCTCTCGCCCTCTCGACCCCTCCCCCAATCTTGCGGGGACATATGGTGGGAGGACTCGTGGTCTGGTTGATGTTTTGATTACACAGGGCTGCACCGCTTACATATGCGTTAAATAGAAGCTTGAGGAAACGGCGTGCTGGTTGTGTGGCGTTTTGGTTCCAGAAACAAAATTTGTTTTCAGAAAACGGTTAAGGTGATCCTATTATTTGACTTTGGTTTCCGGAAGTAGCACACTCACGCTGACATTCGTGTACATTGGTGTAATAAATGGGTTACAATTATCTTTCACACGCTGTTGAAGTGGGTGTCAGAGGCCGCGTAGAAAGGAGTGTGTGGTTGATATCTGCTCCGCCAGGTGACCCAGTGATTTCAGAAACTCACCATCTGTCAAGAGACTGAATTAATTTTCATTATTTATTCCAACCGTTAATTTACCGTTATTTTATATATAGTTATGCTCCAATTTATTGTATACTAAATATAATTCCTAAGTATATACACTTTTATGAATATCTCTATGAAGATGTTCTATGAATATTGGTCAAGTAGGTGGTACCTAGGAAGCCTACATGACCGCCTGTAGGCTCCCTAGTGGTACCTATTCTTGTGTTCAACCAGATGTGCTTGGGTGAGAAACAAGTTTCCTTCAATGTTTCTGCCCCAAAAATAAGAGGTAAGGTAATCCGCTACCTTGCGCCATGAAATCTCAATAGCATTTGATCATCTGGCGGTGCTCTATTCTTACTTTTTCTTCCTTTGTGCCGGCAAGAAGCTCGCACAAATGGGGCACATGACGTGTAAATTGATAGGGATGTGTTGCCTGCAGATGGCGAGCAACCGTAACCATACCACACTGAAACAGTTTCGGCTAAAATATTGAATGGCACCGCGGGACACATCAAGCCAGCCGAACCGATGAGCTGCAGAGATCTGCCGTTTGCGTCATCCACTCTCTCAGGCACGTTACACGCTTGCGCAATACGTTTACTATTCTTCGCTATAGCGCTCCTACAAGACCCATCAAGAACAACAATAATGGGATACGTGATATACCAAAAGCCATCTCTATAGTCATTGCAGGAAAGGCTCTCTCAAGATTCATAGATTCTCCCTGTATTACCATCGTGTCACCCTTCTCCTTATACGTATACACTGCCAGACGTTTATTCGATTCGAAAAAATCTGTTCATAGTGAAGTTTACACAGCTGGCCTGTTTTTGCGAAACCTTGTTCGTGGCAGCACCTGAATCACTAGGGACTAAGAAAACAAGGCGCACACATTTTATGGCTGGTTCTCTTCTATCACAGACTATGATGTGCGCTGTTTTGAGTTTCATGTTTGTTGATTGATTGGTTGATTGATTCATGGATTGTATCATATGTGGGGTTCAACGTCCCAAAACTATCATATGAATATGAACGACGCTGTAGTGGAGAGCTCTGGTGATTTTGACTACTTGGAGCATAATAATGTACACCCAAATATAAGCACATGGGCCTACAGTACTTTCGCTTCGATCGAAAAGGCAGCCTCAGGTGGGATTAAATCCCGTGACCTCCGGGTCTGCATCCAAGTATCTTAGCCACTACAGTTTCTCATGTTTATGTCTGCTGCACGTTATAGTGACGCAAACCTTTTGGGTGACATTTGAAGAAGTTATCGCAACCGAAGCACGCGTAATAGAGCTGGCGGCATATCTGTAATATCAGGTGAGCTAGTAGAACAAATTTTAGCGATTGACCATGAACTTTCCCCAAGAGCAAGAGTATTGCTTCACTGTAGATCTGTAGCGCATGAGAAAATATCTACAGAAAAGACAGGACAGTGTTGTTTTTTTCACGCTACCAATGTACAGAATGACGTACCAACACGCCCAAAACGCAACGTTATTTTTTCTTTAATCAACGCAATACCAAAACTTAGTCGGTAACACGGTTCACAGGAACCACAGATATTTATCAGACCAATAGCAAAGTGGAACTGATTGCCATATTTAGCTGAAGAAGTCTCTAATATGCACAAAGCAATAATTATATAGTACTGCCATGCGGTTGCAGAAGAGCCATCTATATGCTTAAAAAAGGTCACTGCCCAGGCACTCCGTATAGACAACCAGCAAAGCTGAAACGTCTGGCCACAGGTGGTTGCAGACGTCGCGCATTTCCACTCTAGAGCGCATATTGTCGCTCCAGATACTGCCGCAGTGAGCGAGCGTTGGCCCAGGAAAACGGGTTCCTGCAATTACCACGTTGACGCTGCTCTGCCCGCAACGTCGCTTCTTCGGCCTGCCGTTGTCGGTTATTGTCGGATCGGAGGCCTTTGGATCCTTGGCGCGCCGTTCCTGATTGTGCCTCGCCAGCGGGGCCTGTTTGTTTGCCCGGACTGCTGCATCGGCTCGGCGAACACGCATGCTATAAGGGCGCGTTCACACCATACAGGATTATTTTTTAATCCTCCTTGGTTGAAACTGAGCATTCCGGCAGCCGAAAGTGCACCGAATCCGATTCGGCGATGAATTTTAGTTGTCCTGGCTGTTTGGATAATGGTAATACCAAACTTGGTATGGCATAACATGACTGTATGGCGAGCATAATTGACTAGCCGTAACATTAAAATCAAGATATGTATGTCATGAATGTCACGATCTACATTTCATGGTCTTGCTGCCTTTGCGGTGGTTTCATTCACAAGACATGTTGCAAAACTTGTATGGTGTGACATGATTGCATGGCAACACAAGCGACAGACGCTAACACGAAAATCATGACATGCGTGTCATGCAACAACATGACTACATGCCACGCTCATGATGCGCTCGCGGCCTTTTCGTTACCATCACATATACGAAATTCGGTATTACGGTACGTGAACGAATGACCAAGGTATGTGACCGGTGCTAACTTGATAATCATGAGATGCGTATCATGTAAAAACATGACTACATGCCACGCTCATGATGCGCCAGCGGCCGTTTTAGTTGCTTTATTACACAAAATTTGGTATTACGAGACGTGAATAGATGACGAAGGTATGATACTGGTGCCAACATGATAAACATGAGACGCTTAACATGTAACAAAATGACTATATGATACGCTCATGATGCGCTCTAGGCCGTTTCGCCAGCTTCACATGTACCAAACTCGGTATTACGGGACGCGAACGGACGGTCTGGGTATATGAGACATAAAGACTTGTTAATCATGACATGCGTGTCATGTAACAACATGACTACATGCCACACTCGTGATGCGCTCGTGGCCATTTCGCTAGCTTCACACATGTCAATTTTAGTATTACGTGACGTCAATGGATGACGAAGGTATGTGACTGATACAAACATGGTAATCATGGGATGTGTGTCATGTGAGAACATGACTACATGCCACAGTCAAGGCGCTAATACATTTCGAAATGACGCGGTGAGCGTGCTCACCGGCGTTGCCATGGTGCACGCCAGGCATCAGTCCTGCAATGTACTCGCAGGCGCGCGCTGCGCTGCGTTGCTTTGACGCATGCGCTTTTCAGCGCGTCTGGCGTCCCTCCTCCACGAAAAGAGGGAGACATATGGGTAACGAATTGGTGCGAAATGCAGCGTCTCGCATTTCGCATCACTGGCCGTCGGGCCGCGCCGCCTGACGCTGGTCGCACCGTTCGCGCCTGACGTCACACTATAGATTGCTCGCGTTTCGCTAACGTTGCGTCGCTGTGCCCAGCGTGCGCACGCGTCAACGCTACCTAGGAGTATATTGGGCCCTTCATGATGCGCTCGCGGCCGTTTTGCTAGCTCCACATATACCAAATTTTGTGTTCCGTCACGTCATTGGATTACGAAATATATGAATGATGCAAACATGATAATCCTGACAAGCACTTCACGTAAGAACTTGACAACATAAAGATCTCATAGCGTGCTCATTGCCGTTTCGCTAGCTCCACATAAAGTAAGTTTGGTATCACGTGATGTTAACAGATGACAAAGGTCACCGACACAACGAACCATGATAATCAGGACAGATAAGTCATGTTAGGCATTATTTACTTTCATCTTGTAACGTTGTGCTGATCTTTAAAGTGACATATCAACATTTCTCATTCGTGCTTCGCATAACATCGATTCCCTCTGTGCGTGGGATCTGCCATTTTTTTTTTCTCGCAAGACCTGTCTGCTTCTTAATTTCACTGTAACGCGTTGTCAGTTTCGTCGCACCGTGCAAATATTGCGCAGTCGTGTACGTGCACGCATCCTACCTTTATTCCGTATCCCGAGGCTCCAGCAATTTTCCTAAATGAGGTAATTTCGGTGAAGACGCTACAGGACTTGTCAGATGACGCCATCACATTTAATAAATGCGAACCATTTTTTAGCGCACTCCGGTGACTTTGATCATTATCTATCTATCTATCTATCTATCTATCTATCTATCTATCTATCTATCTATCTATCTATCTATCTATCTATCTATCTATCTATCTATCTATCTATCTATCTATCTATCTATCTATCTATCTATCTATCTATCTATCTATCTATCTATCTATCTATCTATCTATCTACCTTAAGGATGGTGATACAGCCTTCAAGCAGCCCTTGGTCATCACCAGTCGTTCTTCTGAAAAAGAAAGATGGCACGCTTCGCTTTTGTGTCGATTACAGAGAGTTGAACAATGTCACAAAGAAAGACGTGTACCCGTTGCCCAGAGTCGATGATTCTCTGGACAAGCTGCGGCGCGCGAAGTATTTTTCGTCCATCGACTTGAAGAGCGGTTATTGGCAAATAGAGGTCGATGAACGTGACCGGGAAAAGACCGCTTTTGTAACGCCGGATGGCCTTTATGAATTCAAAGTGCTCCGTTTCGGCCTCTGTTCCGCTCCATAGCCACATTCCAGCGAATGATGGACACCGTCCTGGCAGAAATCAAGTGGAAAAGCTGTCTCGTCTACCTCGATGATGTCGTTGTGTTTTCAGAAACGTTTGATAAGCATCTTCGTCACCTTCGGAATGTGCTCGAAGCCATTAGATCGGCCGATCTCACACTCAAGCCTGAGAAATGTCATTTCGGCTACGAAGAATTGAAGTTTGTTGGTCACGTCGTGAGCGCCGTTTGTGTTCGGCCTGATCCTGACAAAACTGCTGCCGTCGCCGCTTTTCCCGCTCCAACTGACAAGAAGAGTCTTCGACGATTTCTTGGTCTGTGCGCGTGTTACCGGCGCTTTTTTGAAAATTTCTCCAACATTGCGGAGACACTATTACGCCTCATGCGTGATGACATACCATTCGTCTGGGCTGACGAACAGCAGACTGCCTTTGCGGAACTACAGCACCAGCTCTCTTCCACTACCGTGCTCGGCCACTTCGATAAAGATGCTGACACAGAAGTACGCACTATGCCAGCAATATTGGTCTTGGAGCTATTTTAGTACAAAGACAAGATGGCTTTGAACGGGTAATAGCCTACGCACGTCGCACACTGTCTCGCGCAGAATCTAACTATTCCACATCAGAAAATGAATGTCTCGTGGTCATTTGGGCAATGACAAAGTTTAGGCCATATCTCTACGGAAGACCAATTGAAGTGAAGACTGACCATCATGATTTGTGCTGGCTGACCAATCTACAAGACCCTTCAGGAGGATTAGCACAATGGAGTCTGTGCCTACAGGAATTTGATGTCACCATCGTGTACAAGTCAGGCAAAAAAGCACGAAGATGCCGACACGCTATCACGAGCAAATCTTCAAATAGCCAGTACAAGCGCAGAAAAGGACAGCGCCTTCGTGGCAACTCTCAGCGGGCCGGATCTGATGTCAGCAACGAAATGACGCCGATTTAAGAATGATTATAGATCATTTAGAAGGTGGCACCGCGCCCACTCCTCGTCCGATGTCACGAACGTTGCCATCATTTTGCCTACAAAATGGCGTCTTGTAAAAAAGGAACGCCGGTGCTGGTGACAGATCTCACCTTCTAGTCGTGCCCGAAGCGCTCCGCGATGACATCTTATTAGCTTGCCTCAACGAGCCCACATCCGGTCATCTGGGCTACTCGAGAACTATGGATCGGATGCGACAACTCTACTACTGGCCTAAAATATCTGCCTGTGTCAAACGCTACGTGAAGGGATGCTATGAATGCCAGCGTCGCAAGACGCCACCTTTAAGGCCTGCAGGCCATCTACAACCGATCGATTCACCACGTACACCGTTTGATCAAGGGGGGATGGACCTCCTAGGCTCGTTTCCTTTGTCTTCCTCCGGCAACAAATGGATTATCGTCGCAATCAATTACTTGACGCGTTACGCTGAGACGAAGACGTTGCCATGAGGGACCGCATCTGAAGTTGCCAGTTTTTTTATGCATCAAATTGTGCTACGGCATGGCGCCCCGGCATGCGTCATCCCTGATCGAGGGACATCATTCACAGCGAAGCTCTTGTATGATATCGTCAGGTTGAGTTACACAACCCATCGAAAGACCACTGCGTATCACCCTCAGACTAATGGTTTAACAGAAAGGCTAAACAAAACGCTAGCCGACATGATCCCTATGAACGTGGATGCGCAGCGCAAAACGTGGGACGACATCCTGCCGTACGTAACATTTGCGTATAACACTGCAATGCAGTAAACTACACGCTTCACGCCACTCCGGCTCGTTTATGGTCGAGATGTCAGAACTATGCTAGAAGCCATGATTCCGTATGAGGACATCGACAAGCTTCCCCGACATCAATGAGTACATTCAGCGTGCTAAGGAAGCACGTCAACTAGCCCGTGTGCACATCAGAACTCAAGAATGCGCAGATGCACGGCGGTACAACATCCACCATCGAGAAGTTAATTATGAACCTGGTGACCAAGTTTGGGTTTGGACACCCATTAGGCAGCGAGGTCTCAGTGAGAAACTTTTGAGGAAGTACTTTGGACTTTACAAAGTACTCAGACGTGTGAGCGACGTTAACTACGAAGTGGTTCCAGACGCAGGCTCACCATCATCCCAGCGCAGGTTACCACGCCCAGAGACTGTACGGGTAGATCCGCCTAAAACCATACTTTACGCGGTGATGTGAATTTTCTTCGTGTGCCAGTGAACTCTTAATGTGAACAGTGAATGCCGTTTATTTCCGATTTCTGGGCCCAGGATGCATTTTCTCTCGTGTACTACTTTGTTTAATGTTTGTTTATGTTGCCTACTTCGACCCACTGCTGTGCCCACTTTTGTTTGAGCATCGGGTCGATCTCTCTTGGGAGTAGGAGTAATGCCACCTGGTGTTCTGTGCCAGCAAACAGTGAGCCAGTTCTGTGCCGGTGAACGAAGAAGACGAAGACGAGCAACCCGTGCCAGCGGAGACGTTCTTCTTCGTGTCTGAGATTTTGACAGTCGCGTCTCCTTGTTCGTTTCTTCGAGCTCCTAGCGCGTGACAATATCTATCAATCTATCTAGCCACTTACGTTTGGATTCTCTCGTGGTCACCCCCTTTACTAGACACGAACCAGAATTAGCTTGCGAGGGTAAGGAGATGTGACAAATATGACGCACTGGTCAAGACATGAATAATGTCACAATCCCGAGCGTACGTCGTCAAACACTTCCTGCCAGAATGTGGCACATACCCACGAGCGGGTATGTGCCACAGGTGATAGACACTTAGTATCAACCCTGGAACGACGAGAACACACATGGGCAATTATAACGCGTGCGCGTTAAGCAATACCCGACATCGGTAGCGTCGTCCCAGCGAATGCTTAGAATAAATATCACTGTTAAAAAAACCTGACATAGACAGCGTTCCACCCCGATGAATTCAAATAATAAATTTCAGAGTGCCAGCAGGAATCCAACCGAAGCATTCTGCGTGGCAGTCAAGCATTCTACCATAGAGCTACGCCATGCCTCGGAACTACTTTTCATATAGACGCTAATCTTCGTGAAAGGTCAATAGTGGTTGCAGTGCTGCCTACTCAGTTTTATAAACATTACATATATACTCCTATAACACAGCCGTCACGTCGGGTTGTCGCCAATTGTGGTTAGGTGCCATGCGCTGAAGTGATTTTTGTAGCAATGTCGGGCCAGCATCTTCGCGAGCATCAGCGCTATATGTCAGCTTCTGGTGTTGCTAATACGCGTGTTCCAGTTGACATCGTTGCGCAAGTGCAAATAACTGGTTGTGTGAGCACCTGCAGCTGTGTAACATATATATGTGCATGCAACATTTGTACATATACTTAGCGTTATTTCATGACGTGTCGCTCAATAAAAAAATTGCAACCTTGTCACCTTCCCTGTGCATGCTTCGCATAACATTGATTTCCAGGTACGTGGAATCTGCCAAAATTTTTTTGATGGCGAAGTCTTGACGACAGTGCGTGGTCTGCTACTGTTCTATAATACTTATTTATATGTCCTGTTATCGCGAAAATTGTGGTGTCATGATGCCTGCGCAATTTTCCTAATAAGAATGGCGTATGTACGTTTTTTTGGCTTTTTTTCTTCTTTACGCGCAGTTTTTGTTTCGTTGTAATCGACGATGATGTTTGTGCTATGCTTGCTAGAAATAATAGGCGTAAAATCATGTTTCAGGCCATTTCCGCAGACTGCGCGTATGTATTAGTTCTTATATGGACGTGTATGAATATGTTTCAACATTATAATTGATTGGTAACACCTACTTGTCGATTGATTTTACGTGCTTGATATCGTCTAGTTTGTCGTATGTACAGTGATGAAGTTAGCAGAGAAGAAATCTTGCTCATTTGCGAAGGGGCTGAGATAGGTAAGGTAATTTATGTTGAAATTTGATGTTCTGCCTGCAGTTCGTGTATTATAATTATGTTCGGTGTTCTTACAGCAAATTGAGTTATAGAAGAAATGCGGTAGTCTGCGATGGGCGAAGACGACATAGAATGGAGGTGAAGGTAGTAAGGTTAGTTACAATACGTTGCTGCTGACTACTCTTAGCGGCGAGAAAGTATCTACAAGATGTGATTAAGGGAGAGAAGATATAGAACAGGCAAGCTCTATAGCTGGGCGTCCTTCAAAATGAGTTTTACACAATCCACGTGTCAATGTGTACTGCAGCAATGTATTTAAAAAACAATGTGCTGAACCAGGCCCATTCCAGGCTCCTTAAGGTGTTCCTATCAGGGATATGGGTATACATTAGGGGAGGAAGGCATTCACGTGTGCTTGAATATGAAATGAAATATGGTAAAGCTCATGAAGAAAGACGTATATTTCTGATCTGTCATATCCTGCGTGATTTTGTTTTTGCTTTTTTTTCTAGAATTGTGTGGAATGTACGAACAGGAATTGAATTAGCAATCTAACATGACAGGCCACAAGAAAAATGCAATCCACGCGCATTGAAGTGGAGTATTTGTTTTACACTGGGCGTATAGCAATTTATAAGGACACATAACTGATTCAACCCAGTCGGTTCCCCTCCATGGACTCAACTAATATTTCTCGATGTAACATTGCAACATAAAAGCGTAGAGGGTGCGACAATGGTAGCTTACGTAATAACAGTAATGATAATATTTTCTAGTATTTAAACGTTATGGTTCCCGCAACATTCGAAACAGAATTCTAGGTGGTGCCACTGTGCGTAAAGTTTTGTTTTAAACAACTGTTATGGAGTGTCTAATAGCGTGTTTCTTTCAACATTCCCTTCATATAGTTAGAGATGCACAAAAAATTCTAAAGGACTGAAAAGATAAGCACTGTCGCTTAATCACTCCACGCTTGGCCAGTTTCTAATCGCATCGTCTTTTTCAGCATACAGCTCCTCGTCATAAAATATTCATTCACTCGTGTTCTCAGCCTCACAGGATTACAGAGAACAAGGCACGACGATGAAATAGTGGCGGCTCAATTGTGTTCCGCGTGGGCAAAAATTAAAATCATGATAGAGCAGCTGTTAAAGCCTATAAGGCTGTGGAATGTCGTTGAATACAATGACTCAACGTGGTTGCCAACTTTCGAAAATTACACGGCAAAGTTCACTGTTAGAAATGGCGAACGACAGAAGCATCGGTGCGGACCTATGCTCTTCTTGTGCGTCACTTCTCGTCCGTAGTAAATCCCTTCTGTCTAGAGCATCGTAACACAGAATTAATGCGGCCGCTGTTGGTAGCGCGCAAGCGCTTTTCGTGCACCAATAAGCGCCTCGTCCTGGCCGTAGATTTTGTTCCAACGCCGTATCGGTGGGGATAAGGTCACGGGAACTTTGGCGGAAAAGTCGTGCTCCGGAGCGCCCTCTGTTTTCGGAGGTTTCATGCGCACGGAGATTAAAGGTGCATTACGCGGCCGCTTCTCGCAAGATGAGAGCCCCGATACGCCACGTAGCAGGCTTATGTAAACCATCCATTTAGGTGTCGACTGCGCTTGGATTACAGGGATACACTTCGGAATATCTAAAAAAGGACTTCGGAGTGAAAAAAAGAAGATATATCTTAAAGAGAAGTTGCCGACCAATGACTGAATAAGCAGCCTACAAATGGTTATCACGCATGAGCGGTTCTTTTTTATTCTTCCGAAGTACAAGAAAAGATAAGTGTAGCGAGATACCAAAATAGATAGAAGTCCCACCACACCACTCTTAATCATGAGGCTTTGTGCGGTGAGCTCAAACTGCCTCCATTTATTTCCCGTCATGTAGTGAAAAGTGCTCGTACTTTATTTCTTGAGATAACAAAACAGATGGCAATTAGATATCTGCCACCTCAAAACAAACCTAAGCTTTAGGTTGGCTGTAATGCAGCTGTTGGGAGAAAGCTGTAGGTGAAAGAAAGATGGAAATATCTAGTTTTCCCCTAATAATTACGTCAAAGTAAAACTTAGCAAGTTGATAGTCGTTTTATTTTTTTCTTCTAACTGTACGCTCGCGACATCAGTTCGGAATAAAGCAGTTAAAAAACCACAGCTACGTTCAGCCCATTGGACCCGGCTAAGCATTGCAATATGGTTGCTGGAAGATTCAATAACAACCAATCAAGGATGCGACCAGTATTACGCTATATTTTTGAAGGTTACGAGGTGCTCAATATTCAGGTAACGCCACAATTAGCCTATTTGAAAAGCAATAACGCACTCGTTTGTAAGAAAAGAATACGTCATGGCATGGCGGCAAGCTCTCTTCTATTATTTATATTTTTCAAACTATGGAAATGGTTCCGTGGTGCGCAGTTGAAATTATAAGGCGCGCACTTTTTTTTCCCGCGCCCTAGTTTATGACTGCTGTAAAGATTGACTGCCAAGGACAGTCGGCACGCACGTATCTATATAAGCGCACTTATCTTAACTAACGTAATTGTAAGCTCCAGGGCGCAGGTTGCAGTTGTGGCCACGGTGACCGCATGTCGATGGGGGTCAAGCTAGAAGAGATTCCCGTGCACTGCTTAGTCACACATAAAACAGGCAGGTGGTCGAAACTACTCCGGAGGGTCTCATGTCGGTTTTGGCACGCAATGTCCCCAGGAGCTTCTATTATTATTATTATTATTATTATTATTATTATTATTATTATTATTATTGAACAAAGTAATATCTCTCCAGCTATAACATATAAAAACAATAGAGCTTTCAAGCATTAAATGCATATCCCTTGTGAGGTGATAATATGAAAAGACACTTTGCCCACGATGCATTTTCTAATAAAACTCTGTTGTAATTTACAAGATTGAAAAAACCGCTAGGCCTCAGCGGTACGTGCAACACTGTCACAGCGAAAGCTGGAAGAACGGCCTTTCAGAGCCCCCTTCTTTCAACACTCCTTGGGTAGGTGCTTCAAGCACACTTGCAGGATTCACGCTATGCTATTATTCATCGCATAGCAAACAGGCATTCATTATCCCATCCTTTGTCATTCTTCGGAGAAGCGTGGTACCCGCTGCACGCTTGCGAAGACCCTTGTGCATTTTTTTTTGCTAGGGCTGGCGACAAATGAATTATGACAGAATATTTTGTAATACCTCTAATCCCACACTGTGGATAAGCGGCACAGTTAATATGTCAACAAAATAAAGCTTTTGTAAAGGCTTCGAGCAAGCGATGGCCCACTCGGTGCGCCATTCACATTGTGTGGCGCCTCGTTCTTTTTTTTGGTGTTGTAAAACGCTTTATTACTCATGTTGACGCGATTACTTTGCCGACATCAAGCCTGCCTAAGGCCAGTTGGCAAAGAAGTTCCAAGCAGCGGCTCTGCTCAGTGTTAGAATACAGGGATAGTAGGGGATCCGGGTTCGAATCCCATTTTGTCCTTGGTGTTTTTTTGTTTACCGAGTTTTTTTTCTTATGTCGTGTGATAATGGTTACAGATACTGACTGCGGTGGCGGCGGAAACTACGGTGCTCACGCGACCCGCGTTATGATCTCATAACAGCTTACGCTCTAAAAAAGTGCACGCGTTTAGCGACGCCTTCGAAAAAGGAACGATGCAATTACGAGACAAGAGGCGTTCCGAGAAGTCATTTTATTAATTATGCAGATGACTGAGAAGAACATGACTCCCCTCGGTAATTAATGATCCGTTTTTTGTTCATAAGTAAAGCCCTGGCTTATTTTCTTGGAAAATCAGCGAAGAATTGGAGCCAGCTTTTTCAAGCAAGTGCTGATATTCATCGAGAGAAAAATTTTGGGAGCCAGCGAATAGGCCGAGACGAAAATACAGAAAAAACCAAGGATTAGAGTTTGGAATCTAATTACCTCAGTTCTCTCTAAGAAAATACGGCGTGCATTCACTAATTCTCAGAGGGATCGACATCGCGGATTTAAATCTCGTCGTGTACCGTATCGAGTAGGGTGGTCTGAAATGTTTTCGGCCTTGATAAGCATCACGCGAGCTAGAACTTGCAGCACTCAAGTGCATGTTTATACAAATCTAGGCAACTCTTTGATGAAATGCCATCGAGCGCCAATCAGAAGTTTGGCTTTGAAGGTCGATCCGAGTGGGTGTAGTGTGAAGCATCGTAACGTATGGAGAAGCTGGACTACCAAGCGGAGATAACGTTCTTCGTAAACGAATGTTCATCTCTAAATGTTATTCATCAAAGGTTTGTTAATATTTAAAGCTAGATTAACAATCATACTCCACAGTCAAGAAATGGGCCGCTGAGTTGAAGGGAGGCAGAGAAAGCATATAAGATGGCCCTCTGGAAGGGTGCTTGAACTAATTGCCTGTGTGGACGATATGATTTTGGAAGACAGGAAAATCATGTTGTGCAAAATTGCCCAAGCTGTTGGCATTTCAGCTTGACGTGTAGATCACATTTTGCACGAAGAACGACACATGACGAATGTTTATGCAAAGGCCACACATCCTTACTCATCAGCAAATAACAAAATCGCGTGAGGATGTCACACGTAAAATGCTTTGGAGCTGTATAATGAAAACCCAGGGGACATTTCGCCCAAATTTATAACAATGAATAAAACTTGGATTCACTCTTACACAACGGAAACGAAACAAGACTGAAAGCAGTGAACTGACGCCAGGTCCTTTGCCCCAAATAAAGTAAACTCGGTTGTCTCCACAGGAAAGGGGTTTGCGTCGGTTTTTTCAAACGCTAAAGTAATTATGCGTGTGGATTATCTTGAAAATGTTAGAACTAACGCTTGGAAGTAACATTTTGACCTTTTAACTCAATTGGATAGAAAGATTGTGAGAAAAGACCAGGTTTGCAGAAGAAGAAAATCATCGTTCATGAAGACAACGCACTGGTGAACAAAGGGCCTCTTGCAATGCCTAATCTTGCAATTCCCTGGCTTCTCGTCTTGTGACCATGAACGCGAGGCTTTCCGAGGGACCGCCTGGCCAGCAGTCATTCGGCCGACAACCGCGAGGAAGAGAGGAACCTCAATCAGTAACAGCGAGGCCACAGAGCTGCACTCAGCCTCCTCGGAAGACGACTCATACGACGATGATCCCACTTCTGCCCAGAACAAGAGCGAGAAGAGGATGATCGTCAACGCAGCCTCGCCAACCTCTGCGAGTACAGTGACTATTAAGTCAAGGCATGAACACTGGCCACACGTCATCATCTTTGTGCCAGAAGAGTCCTCGGGAAACCTGTGACTGCCGAAAAGGCAAGCACTCACCACTGTTTTGGAACGTGTGGTGCCCAATGACACCAAAGACATCAGAGTAAATAGACGTATTCGCCATAGACGTATTCCACGCGAATGCGCTTCGACCACTCAAACAAGTGACTAAGCTAGGCGACATAAATGCGCGCCCCTTTATACCGATTGAGAACACATCGATAGCCGGTGTGATATAAGACGTAGACTTTGCTAATCCCGACGCTGACTTGCCTACCCTCATTAAACCGGCAAATGAGGGTACTGTCACCACTCAGGCCCACCGTCTTGGGAAGACACGCTGTGTGAAACTGGTCTTAAAAGGCGATTTCACACCATCCCATGTCAAAGTCAAACATTTTCGACATCCTTTTCCTCCTTTTTGTGCGAAAGCCACTTCAGTGTCACCAGTGCTTTAAACTGAGTCACGTCAAGGACGTGTTGCCGAACTTGCTACGGTGGCCCCGGTGCACACAACCCCATTCGGAGGTGCATGTCAATCCACATTTCTCAAATGTCATAACTGTAATGGCTCACACACTGCCTCATCGAAAGACTGCCTTCATATTAAGAAGGAGCGCGCGGTGCTTAAGCAAATAGTCAGAGACAATTCGACCCACTGGGATGCTGCCGGAACAGACCGGCGTCGGCAGCGGCGCCATCGTTCGACCTCAAAAACTGGGCAAGCTCGAAATGACAGCGCCACCTATACTGCTGCACCGTTAAGTGAAGCTACAACAGAACCGAAAATTCAAAGAAGACGGCGGAGAGTAATATCTCCACAGAAGAATGGCCTATTCTTCCAAGTCGTCCGCTAAGCATAGAACGTCAAAAGACCACGCCTACTTAGGGGTCGCACCAACCGCTCATGACACACATAAGACAGATGGCAAAATCAGAACTATGCTTCGTTCTCTCATGGATGCTGTCCGAGAGATCTTGTTGGACATGGAAATAACGTCTGCTAGAAGCGCTCTCATAGTACTGGACGTCTTAAAGGCCAACTTTGGCGATTTTTTGAGGTAAACGTAACTCAATGAAATTCGCTGAGTACGTTCTATTGCGCAACTTCGTCATTTATGCCAAATTACAGGCTTGAGAGATGCACTGATTGTTTGCAAATGAATAATAAAGATTGTCTCGAAAAGCTCACCTCGCTTTCCAGAATTATTGGCAACACTGTCGGTGTGAAGTAATGTTTGGCATGTCAATGGAAGTTGCGCAGCCGATAGTATTGCTACTTTGGCCGCTGCAGCGTTTATTGTGCTGGCCACAAGGCAACGGTGGCGGTGTTTGGCACCGGTATAGCACGGCAAGGCTTTCTTACTTCCTCTGTGGTGTTAGGCCGGTGCTTCGCTAGTATTGCTTTCACTAGTTTTCATACTACGCGCCTGTGGGACCAGTATCCAGCCTCCGGTTCTTAACAAATAGTACGTCATACACAGAAGGGGCACCCGGTTGGGTTTTGGTTTCGCTTTGCACGTTTCTGCCTATTAAAAATTATTTTCAAATTGTCTGAGCACTTCAGTTAGTGTGAATGTGACAAGGGTGTCTCAGAAACATAGAAACATCATTCCCTTGAAATAGTCGAAAAATCACCGGAGTTGGCCTTTAAGCCCAGTACTTGAATCACTGGAGTAGAAGTATGGCTAACGATCGCCATAATTTTGTGAAGACAAGGAAGCATCCATCATTCAGTGGAACGCCAGTGGACTTAAACCGCGTCCTTTCGGACTTTCGTCAGTTGGTGCACGTCAAATTGTTCCAAGTAATCAGCTTTTGTGAGCCCAACGTACGCGTGTACACTTTCTCCTCTCTCTCTCTTTTATCATCTTTCAAAGTCCTTCATCCCGATCTCCCGTGTAGGGTAGCATACCATTCGTTCCAGATTGGTAAACATCCCTGCCTTTCCCTTTCGTTCTGTTCTTTTTCCCTAATTTGCACCTTTTCTAATGCGAACTCTTGAAGCACCCACCCTATTTTTCTTGTTTAGCCCCGTGAGACTACCCTTTTGCTCCCGAAACTCAAAATTTTTGTTCAAGAAAAATTTTGAAAAACATTGCCCTCGGCGTGAGCAACGTTTTTCATCAAATGAAGAAGCGATTCCTGCTCTGAATGAGTACTTTTTTAGAACTTCCACAGAGTCATATTTAAGGACAAGACCCACGAACGAAGGGTGTAGAGCTGATAGGAGACCATGTTGAAACATAAAACTAATTGTGAAGGTCTGAAACGCTTTTTTAAAATATAATAGTTATATTATCCCTGATGAACGAACGGAATCCAAAATAAGCTTCATTAAAAGAAACTAGCAGCATATCCACGGAGTGAATGATGGAGAGTGGGGCAAAGCATCGGTACGTCCATTCGATCTTGCTTCCGTCCGTCAATGCGTCCGTCTGTGTGACCGTCCATGCGTCCATCCACCCGTCTGTGCGTGCGTCTGTTCGTGCGTCCGTCCCTGCGTTCGTCCATGCATCTACCCCGGCGTCCGTTCATGCGTCCATTCATGCATCTGTCTGTGTGTCCGTTCGTCCATCTATTCAACACTCCAAGTACCACCATCTCGCATCTTTTCATTATATATTCCCCATATAAAAGCACCGCCGTCCAGCGGACATTCCAAGGACTAAACAAGAGGTGGCACACGCACACTTTCTTACGGCTTGCGCTTCGGGTCTACTTCCCACCTTTAACCACCTCGAGTTCATGGTATATACTAGTTCATTGTATTCATGGCACTGCGGCTCAACGCTCGCTAAACCATTCTAAAACTAAGGAGGTTACACCCAGCGAGTATAACGTAGAAACCCTTTCTTGTCAGATAGTACTCAATGTACAAGCCAATGGCTGCTAATGAGAATCGCAGCGTGCGCGTTAACTAAAAGCCGAATGCTCCTGTCTCTCATTCCCCATTAGCAGCCATTGGCATGTACATAGAGCACTATTTTTCATTGTTCAACAACGCACAAAAGAAATCTCTCACCGGCACCACCTTGGAGGTCAAAATGTTATACTTGTTACATACTACAACGGCTACGAGGGACGAACAGATGCCGCTATAAGGAGTTTCGCCCCTAAAGCTAAGCGGGCAGGAGCTTCGGCTTTAAGAGTGGTTTCAGGGTACTGGGCTGACGACTCATTGCATTTAATAGCATGAAACGTTTGCGCAAGCACCAGAGCAAGAATACACTATCATTCATCATCGTATCACTGCGCCGCTGGTATAATGATGTGTTGTCTATGAACCTCACTTTTAAATCTCTACTTTCGACGGGATACTTAGCTCTGGGGCAATATGCAGCTGACACCAGCGCTGACATCCTTCTTTTACGACGCCGATGTTGCACTAAAATGTAAAACAAATATTTCCGTAATTCCTAATCGGCCATTCAATCAGCCAGGTAAGAAAACGTGAAATTCTCGCATGAGGCAAGGATGCTTGATAATATGTTATCTTCGAACGCTTGGTTTGATTCAAAAAGTTTAATCTTTTACAAGACAAGGATTATTATTAAGCAAACAACGCAAACTCAACACGAGAATTATTTACTTTTGGGTTTTTCTTTGGTCGTCTCAAGAAATTACATGGAAACTAAATAATAAATGATATTTTATTATTCGTGGTTTCGGCAAAAACACACGCGCACACCCAGCAGAAAACGGGAATAGACATGATAAAATTCACAGCGTATTTCCGGAGTGACTGATGATGAGTGGGGTGAAGTGTCCGTCCATTCGTCCGTGCCATCCATGCGTGCACCCATCTATCCATCCATGCATCTATTCGTGCTTCCGTCCGTCCGTCCATTCCCACTTCCATGCACTAGTCCGCGTGTCCGCCCCCCTTGCTTCTCTTCGTCCATCCGTTCATTTGTCTGTCTGCCTGCCTGCCTGCCTGCCTGCCTGCCTGCCTGCCTGCCTGCCTGCCTGTCTGTCTGTCTGTCTGTCTGTCTGTCTGTCTGTCTGTCTGTCTGTCTGTCTGTCTGTCTGTCTGTCTGTCTGTCTGTCTGTCTGTCTGTCTGTCTGTTCATCCATCCGTCAAATGAACGAAATCATCAAATATACGAAAACCAATAACGCCATCTAGTTATATTACTTCTAAGGACATATACACACAACGCTATCTATTGCGCTATAACATACTACTACTACTTCAAAGGAGGGAACGACACACAGCCTAAGGAGCTTCGCCCCAAAAAAGCGAGTTTGGAAACACAGGAAAAGCCAACAAAATAATTGTGACACCCCGTCGAGGACGCGTGATTGGTTGGGGGAACAGATCGCTGCAGAGCATAAAAACCACAAGAGCTCCCATATGCATTCATCACACGAATTGTTTGCATGTACGTTGCATAATATGGACGCGAATGAATGAAAGACACGATGAATGGTTTCAAATTCTAATGCGCTATGCGTTCCCTGCTCCCTTCTATATCTCCGCAAAGACTGTGTTGAGGCAATAAAAGCGAAAGAGTGCGTCGAAGTGTTCGCAGTCAAACGCATTCCACACGTTGTATAATCCAATACGACGCGTGCGTTCAATCTTGGTCAAAGTCACGCCAAGTATCTAAATGCCCGCTCACTCACTCGCTCTCTTGAGAGTGGAGTGGCGAAACCCGTAGCGAGCCATCTCTTTCTCATTCTCTTCTGTTGCAACGCGAACATTCCCAGAAACAGCACCCGAAAAAGCATGTATTCAAATTAGCACTCGAGAATCGCTTGGGCGCTGGACAGAGGCTAAAGCTCTGGGTTGGTTCTCGTCGGTCGCCAAGGGAAATAACTCGGAGGGATGCGCAGCCGCGAGCTCGTCGCCTTCCGGAGGGAAACGATCGTTGAACGATTTCGAGAGGAATGGACTGGTCAGGCGGGGGAAACGGGCTGTCGGAAAAGAGCATTAGTAAGTATTTCTTAAGTTCAGTACGTTTCTATTCTTCTATCTCTTATTTTAAATGCGGAGCAATTCTTAGTATCTTCGGTGACTTTGAGCGTATCTATCTATCTATCTATCTATCTATCTATCTATCCTATCTATCTATCTATCTATCTATCTATCTATCTATCTATCTATCTATCTATCTATCTATCTATCTATCTATCTATCTATCTATCTATCTATCTATCTATCTATCTATCTATCTATCTATCTATCTATCTATCTATCTATCTATCTATCTAGCCACCTACGACTTTTACCTCTCCTGGCCGTTTCGACAATGGTATCAAAACCAAACTTGGTATGGCATAACCTGACTGTATGAAGAACATATCTGACTAGTTATTACATGAAAATCACGACATCGATGTCTTGAATGTCATGATTTACATTTCATGGTCCTGCAGCTCTTGCGGTGGTTTCGTTCCCCTGGCATGTTGCAAAACTGGTATGGTATGACATGATTGCATGGCCAACACAAGCGACAGACCCTAACATGAAAATCATGTCATGCGTGTCGTGTAACAACATAAATACATGCCACGCTCATGATGCGCTCTCGGCCGTTTAGGTAGCGTCACATATACCAAAATTATTTTTATGGTACGTGAATGGATGACGAATGTATGGTACTGGTGCAAACATGATAAACATGAGATGCATGTCATGTAACAACATGACTACATTCTACGCTCATGATGCGCTAGCGGCCGTTTCGCTAGCTTCACATGTACCAAACTCGGTATTACGCGACGCCAACGGACGACATAGGTAAATTACACATCCAAGCATGTTAATTACGACATGCTTGTCATGTAACAACTTGGCTACATGCCACACTGATGATGCGCTCACGGCCGTTTCATTAGTTTCACATACACCAAAGTTGGTATTACGTGACGCCAATGGATGACGAAGGTATGTGATTGGTTCAAACACGATAATCATGAGATGCGTGTCATGTGAAAGCATGACGGCATGCCACAGTCAAGGTGCCAATACATTTCGACGTCACGCGTCACGCAGGTGTTGCCACGCCCGGCACCAGTCCTGCCATATACTCGCAGTTGCGCGCCACGCTGCGTTGCCTTTACGCATGCGCGTTTCAGCGCGTCCGGCGTCCCTCCGTCAAGAAAAGAGGGAGACGCAGTGTTGTCTTGGTAACGCATCGGCATGAAGTAGTGTTACTCTATGGCATCGGTGCGAAATGCAGGATGTCACATTTCGTTCCAGGCGCGACCAGCGTCCGGCGGAGTGGCGTGGACGCTGGTCGCGCCTGGCGTCACACTAAAAATAGCTCCCGTTTTGCTTACGTAGCGTCGCTGTGCCCAGCGTGCACGCGCGTCAATGCTACATTGGAGCATATTGGGCCCTTTACGATGCGCTTGCGGCCGTTTTGCTAGCTCTACATATACCAAACTCAGTATGTCGGGACGTAAATGAATGACAAAATATACTGCTAGTGCAAACGTGATAATACTGACACGCGTGTCATGTAAGAACATAACAAACCACGCTCATAGCGTGCTCGCGGCCGTTTCGCTAGCTCCAGATATACTAAATTTGGTATCGCGTGACGTGAATAGATGACGAAGGTAAACTGCGAGTCCGAACATGATAATTATGAAACAGAAGTCATGTACGGCATCATTTGCTTTCACCTCGTAACGTTGTGCAGATTTTAAAGTGACATATGAACATTTGTCATTCATGCTTCGCATATATTCGATTCCCACTGTACGTGGGATCTGTCAAATTTTTTGAACCATGAAGGGGACTACTTTTCTTTAAATACCCTAGTTTGCTTTGTTTCTCTTAGTATTTCTGTCTTGGATGGAGGAAGACGAGGAAGAAGAAATGCGTTCGGGCATAATTCTGCCTTGAACAACTATTGTTTTTTCTTAAACTGTCAGAATCCCTGACTTTCTCTGAGCAAGCGGAACTGAAGACGTCACCCCCAAGGATGGGGGACCATCCATCCAACGAGACAGCGGGCCCTAGCCGTTTGCATAAGGATGGACCGAATGTGGGTGACCGCGTTGGCGCATCTGCTCCTTGTGATGATTCTACCGAGAGCTCATCAGTGGAAGAGATGGAATCGGAAGCCGACTTCAGGACTTTTCATACCCGCCGGTTGAAAAGGAAGCTTCGCAGGACGTCATCAACGGCGGAGCCACAACCGGCGCTAGACAAAGGCAAGCGATGTTTCACCATCTCGTATGTACCCATATCTACATCAGACAACCTGAACACGTTAAGCAGGCAGTCATTTTACTAATTATTTCGAGCGAGTAGCACCTGCTCAAGTGAATGAAATTCGCATTAATAGCAGGAAAAACATATTGTCAGTTGATGTGACAAACAAAACCATTCTTGACACACTGAAGGCCGTCACGCAGCTCGGAAGTATTTCAGTTCGCGCGTTTCTCGCTCACGAGAAAGGAACAACGACTGGCGTGATAAATGATGTCGGCGCTGACATCACAGACGCTGACCTGAAAAATCTTGTGACGTCGACAGTCAGAATCGTGACCATACGCCACTTCGGGCAGTCTCGCTGCATCAAACTAGTATTTGATTCTGAGACTCTGCCCCCTAGCGTGAAGGTTGGACTCGTGAGACATTCCGTGCGCCCTTACGTGCCACGGCCTTTGCAGTGTCACAAGTGCTGCAAGTTTGGACACGTCAGCGCAGTGTACAAAAGTGAGACAACTTGCCAGCGGTGCGGCGGGTCTCATAAGGTGGAAAACTGCGATACTGCTGCTCCATTTAAATGCCCAAACTGCTCTGGTGCACATGAAGCAACGTCGAAAGAGTGCCCGAAGATCAAATAAGAAATTCGCGTCCTGCGGAAGATGGTCAGAGACAACTCGACACTCAGAGAGGCAGTAACGTCCATCCGCCGACACAGACATCGTCCAAAACGTAGACACCAGCGAAAGCATAGTGGACATAGGAGTGATGCATCACCATCAGCAACAGATGAACATGCACGTGCGCATTATCAGGCCGCTACACCCATGTTGCACGCACCACGTCCCAGGGATGCAGAAAGTGGACCAACGCCCGCGTTGCACGCCGATGCTTCAGATACTGAGTGGCCTTCGCTACCCACCGGAGCAATAAAAAAGACCACATCATGGGCGGCAGCTTCAAAGAGGGCGGAAAATGATAGGCAAGACACTGAGAAGAGCCAAACTATGCTGAAGCATCTACTAAAATCTATTCGTGCGATTCTCAACGAGCTACACACACCAGGAGCGAAAACAGCAGTGCAGATCCTCAACGTGCTGGAACCCGCTACTGCTGACCCTTCCATAAACAATATGGCGAATTTCTTCGATGAACGTGTGCGCACCTTGGCTATAATGCAGTGGAACGCACGAGGTTTGTGAAGCCGATTGTTTGACTTTCGACAACGGATGTTTAAATACAAATTTCCGTTGTTTGTAATACGTGAGCCGAATATGATGTAGTTTCGTATTTCTGGATACGTCACTTTGTGGTCACGTGATGATCGGAATGCGAGCAAAATAATTATATGCGTACGTCAAGATTTAACGTACGTGAGACATGGCCTGGCTCCTCATGCTTCTAACGACTATATTTGCCTATCTATAAAGCACAAGCGACGTTCAATATCAATAATTGGTGAATACATTCCTCCTAGAAGCCACGTGGACTTTCCCTATCTCTTGTCTGTGCTCCAAGCTTGCCCTGGACCACATGTATTAGTTGGGGATTTTAATGCACATCATCCCATGTGGGGTTCTGCCGCAATGAACACCCGCGGTAGTGACATTGCCGATTTTGTGCTCAATCAGGGCCTAATGTCCATTAACGATGGCTCACCTACTTACCTCCGTGGCGCATCGTACAGCAGCTGTCTAGACGTGTGTTTTGTGAGCAGAAGTCTCTTGCCTACCACCTGTTAGTTCGTAGACGTTGAAACACATGGAAGTGACCATCTCCCTACATATATACAGCTAAAAGGATTCCGTCGTTCGACTCCCCGGCGTGTGAAAAGCATAAACTGGCCAGGATTCTAAGCTTCTGTAAATGCTCAGTGCGGGAACATTCAATCTATATCTGAAATAGAAAGCCTAATTGCATCA